>JAJKFL010000005.1:52576134-52863634 GCA_021186555.1 Reticulitermes speratus
ACGCCGCTCAGCTGCAAGCTCGTTAATTTTCAACACATGTTCAGTGGACACTATCACTCCACATATGCCACACACAGTACACGCATTCACCAGTATATTACCTTGTTATTGCCTTCAGGTATGACCATCAGTATTTTTGTGAGACAGGTTATTGACAACGATGCCTATAAACAGTCTAGTCTCACAGAACGTTACGCAGTGCAACTTGGTGCCCGGGTACCGGAACCTGAAGCATCCTGACGGTTGGTACCTACACAGCAGGCTAAAACACAGGTATTCCCTCTTCTCGGACGTTACGCGGGGTAATTTGGAAGTTGGTTACCGACGTTTCGGGATAGCCTATCGTTCCCATCTGCGAGGGTAACACCTCCGAAGAGCAATGGCAGCAAATATACCTCAGCGAATTAAGACGGTACTCAATAAAACACAATAACGCCCAGCAGTAGGTTACTAGAATGTTCGAGAGTTGTTAGAAAATGCTATAAATGTTGGAATTTTAACTACAGAATTCAACAGAAACGACAGAGTGTAAACAAAACCAGACGGCAGGTTTTAATGTAAAAAGGAAAAGATTTATGAAGTAAGCGGACAACTGTCGTACGGATTTTGACACCTCATGGGTCGTAGGTTGACACCGACGTTTCGGATGAATATGCTGCCTCCATGAGAACGGCAATTATTTGCCGAAACATATATAAAGTTAAAGGTAAAGCAATCCCATTACAGGCCTTGTCAGGCCCTTAGGGCTCCAGGAGGTCGAGGCTCCCAGGTTTTTAGACAATCGGCACATGAAGGTGGTAAGGTTGTCAGCCCTACGCACCGGCCGCCTTTACCCCCCAGGAAAGATTCCTGGTACTCATTTCTGTTAGAGGCTGAGTCGACCTCAGGGCCATAGTGCGACCGAAACGATTATGTCAGTGAAAAATTCCAGTGACACCATCGGGAATCGAACCCGCGACGTTCCGGTTTATAGCGCAGTGCCTCAACCAACTGCGCCACCGCGTGCCCGACCGAAACATATGTAGGGGTTGTAAATACATTTTGTACTTGTTAATTTTCTTGTGTATTTGTTTTTTTTGACATAAACTCATGGAGGCAGCGTGTTCATCCGAAACGTCGGCGTTAACCTATAAAGTATGTGACACCAAACACAGAAGACGATAACGTGAAACTAATTTTAAACCGACGAGCAAAACGTTCTGTTTCTTTCCAAAGTACTGTCTGTGCTTATGCTTGCTTTGAAACACAAAGCCCAGTAAGATTAACCAACGTAACTGCGAAGACTACAGTGTTCTGGAATGCGGGACATTGTTTTGTGGTAAACATTTACCGAAGTTTCGGAGAAACCGGCTGCATCTATTGGGCGGAACATGAAGGTGGAGGCGGCAAGTTCTCCACAACACACAGCGCCACGCACCGCACGACGGTGACCTTCATAATCACCTCCGTGACGCCTGTTACGTCACTTCCCTAAGTCTGCTTTCATGTTTGTATACGATGTACATGTATTTCCGCTTTTCGAAAGTCGGCTCGCAGAAATCTGCTACATTAAACAAATTATTTTACCAAGAAATTCGTAATGGGAGACATCACTGACAACAGAACCATTATTTGACACTGTAACCGACCGTCACTTTAACTAATTAACTCCATGACGTAGACTCCATCTTGAGGAACTAGTAGTTCTTCATATAGACAATAAAGAGACATGCATATAGGTTTTGTTAGGAACAGATGAAGGAAAGAGACGGACAGGAAGACCTAAGCGTAGACGGGAGGATAATATTGAAATAAACATTAAAGAAATAGGATGTAAGGGTGTCGGCTGATAGGAAAACGTGGCGCGCTTTTGTGAGGGCGGTAATGAACCTTGGTGTTCCTTACAATGCAAGGAATTTATCCACTAGCGGAGGAGATGTCAGCTTCTGACGAGGGATTTTACTCCATTCTCTTAGCTTAGTTAGTTACATGGACGTGATATGTTTCGAGAGGTAATCAGGAATTGGTTACCCTCCAATTGTTTTGTCAGTTATGACATCTTACAGTCTGGTAAACATTTACAAACCTTGCAGAAACTTAATGTCTCCATTTTATGACGGAAGATCAAGTCAGTATATTTGTTTTAAACGTTAGTATCCACTTAGCAGGCTGCACGGGGTCACAAACTAAAACCAACTATAAACTTTCGTGGCCCAAAATAAATTTCTTACCTTGATCCCGTAGTTTGACTCTTCGTAAATAATAGAGATATAACTCCAGCCCATTTTTATAACGATATCCACCATAGCCTTCACTTGGTAGTGATCAGAAGGGATGGTCCGCGAGAAGAACTCGAATCTCTGCTTGTTGCTCAATTCGGGACTTGTCGAGAAGAATGACACCTGTAACAGAATAAAATAACAGAGATGGGTGCAATGCAGTTGCTGGGCGTTGAACTTACAGCCAGAGAGCTATGTGAATTAATTTATGCTATTTGTACCGTACATTTTCTTGATTATATAAAATCGTGTTCCGACAAACGTACACCCTTTATTAACTGCTATTTAATATAGTTTATATTAAAAATAGTCCAACATGTTTCGAACCATGTCACAGTTCATCCTCACGGACTCGTTTATTACACCAGCTATATAGATAGTTTGTGTAATAAATATTTATAAAATTATTTATTATAAATAATTCAGTCCCTGAGGATGAACTGTGACATGGTTCGAAACATGTTGGAATATTTTTAATATAAACTGTATTAAATAACAGATAATACAGAGTGTACATTTGTCGGAACACGATTTTATATAAGCTATGTGACTTCTTATCGAAGATCCTTAACCAGAAGGTTCCTCCAGGAATTATAATGCACTACGTTGTTATAGACAAAAATTTTACGCGATATGCACCCTTTAAAAACATAGTGGTAATTATACGTAACATGTAATTTTGCATTAAGAAATTCTGTACATTCCGCACACACACTGTATATATGTTACAGGTATGATTCTCCTAATAAAACAGGGGTGGCCACAATGCGTCACGGACACGTCATTGGTGTGGCTTGCACTGGCTGCTTTCACTGAGGCAGTGAGTAGTGTTGCTACCGTAAGTTTGACTTGATAAATAAAAACACGGCTCTTCCCTGACTTGCCTCTTTAATTGTGATTCGCGTGGCTCGTCTAGCTGCTTGTCCCTGAAGATCAAGACAGATCGAAAGTTCAAAACTTCTGCCAACTACTGGCCAAAATACTCAGCGTTTATATCACAAAATTCCTGAAAATTAACCCACGTTTATTCTGACAATCACGCAGACACCATGAGCTGATCTACACTATTAGGGCTAAATTAAAGTACACTAAATGTTAAAGCAGGTGACACATACAGCAATCAGTATTGTAAAGTGTTACATATACTATACGACACCAGCATTTGTCAATTATGGCGAAGGAAGTTTATATGAACTACAGTGAACGTGTATAAAAACCCAGTTTAAAAATGCACAAAGAATAATGAAGAACAGAATGTGGTATATGAACAATTCATGTAATGAAATTTTAGAGTAATTTGTATCTGTGATATTAACTCCATACACACTGAACTTGTGTCCTACTCTCTCAGCGTAGTATCAAAGTGAACACCAAGTTTCATAGAAACAAATTAATTTGTTTGATCACGTGACATTCGACAGACTCGAACGTCACGTAATGCTTTGAGTATTATAGGGCTATTGCCTGACGATGGGTTTTTAAAAGGAGCCGAAAAATGTAGCAATATATTATACAGGAAGATATCATCAACTGTAGTTGTCATTTCGTGTCTTTACCACAGAGTTGAATGTCACGTAATACATACGGCGGGCCTGTTTTGAACCTTAGTTTTAAATTGGCGCAAAACAAACTAAAATCACTGAATATTACAGTATTCTGGGATGTAATGCCGAATGGCTTGATAAATGGTTTCCATTGAAATACTGAAACCTCTCTAAGAAATTACAAACTTCAGGTTTCATGAGATCGTATCTGTAGTTCGACGGAATTACTCGTCACAACTCAGTTAATTCAACACCTACATACAAATATACACACACGCAGTCGAACTCGGTTATAACGTCATGAAAGGAACTGAACATTTTGTGTCGTTATAAACGAGTGTTGTTATAACCGAGGAGTATAATGTTATGGTTAACAGTGAGGAATTAATTGGTACACAGAATATCTGACGTTATAGACGAGGTGTCGCATGAACCGATGTCGTTATAACCGGGTTCGATTGTGTGTGTGTTTGTGTATATGTATGACATTTATAGAAGCTGTCAGTAGCTGAAGCTACATAGCGTCGAATGATATGACGATTGACAAGTACTAAGAAGACTGCCTTCTCCTGTGATTGGACGCCGTGTGTTTTTGTAGAAGTGTCACAACGTAATAGGAAGCTGGATGCCTTCATCATCACGGTACCTAACCTGGCGATGGACGCAGCAAAATTCTGAGAAACGTCGGTACAATTGCTTTAATTATGGACGCAGCAGAATTCTCCGAAACGTCGATACACATCTACCAGACCACACACGCCATCACGTCCCAGATGGCACCGCACAGCAAAAAATCTCCAATCGTAAAATTATGTTCACGTTACGGAGGCATATAGGGGGAGCAGGAGTATGGCTCCAATCATTCTTAACCTAGGCACCAGATGGAGGTAAGTGGTTAACTTCTCATCCCATCCGCTTTACCCCAGGAAAATAACCATAAAACGGGGGGCTAGTTGGGCCCCAGATTTGCTCTGGATATTTTGGACAAGAGAAAAATCGGCTGCTCCAGCCAGGATTCGAACCCAATCCATACTGAATTATACCAATCAGAACACCAAACAAAGTAGGAGGAACAATTTTAACCCACCAATGCACAGTAGTTAGCTGTGGTTAGTGCCTGACATGAGACTGTACTGCATATACAGGATGTTTCAAAAGATTCTCAAGGTCAACAGCAATAACTTGCCTACGCAATGTTACATTTAAGGTTCACAGAGTGGTGATGTTCTGTATGTTAGATCATGTCGACTGGTAGATAATTACCGAGGTTTCAAGGGATTGTAGACTTTCCTTGGACTGCTTGATATTAAATATGAATATAGTACGAAACGTCGGGTAAGTAGGCCTATCTACCAACAGACATGACGTAACATCACAGGAGACTTCAATGTTAGTTACTGGTTGGTCTTCGTAATGAGGTTACAAGAGCGGAATTGATGAAGGTTTTTATTTTTGTACGGCGTTGGGCCACGTGGACTACAGAAGTGTTACCAACTGTTTACCATTCGACATGACCTAACAAACCAGCATATTTTAAACCGATATTTCAATTGTTTACTGTGAGGTACAAACTTCACTTCTCAAAGACATTTTAGGGGTTTTGATAAGCTGGATTTTCAGACTGAACATGACTACACAATAAAATTTCCACGAAAACGAAGCCGAAAAAGTTGGTAACATTGCCGAGAACCCCAGTTAATCTCGAGCTGGCTAGAGATATCCTAACTGACGTTATCACGGATTAGCTCAGTTACTCAAACAAAATCTCACAAAACGTCAACCCACCCTTCATTTCACATTCTGTCTAATTTAGAACTGTCACCCATTAATCATCCTAAAAAAGACGCTGTATATCGTGAGGTAGAAACAGCGTCGTTAAAGAAACAACAATTATATGTGAGATACAATGCCGTATACATTGCTAGAGTCGTTGGATCTACAGATGTTTCTAATAAATTTTGTTTTTTCCATCATCAGATTAAGGTGTCAAACCGGACATAGCAAGAAGCTACACTCAGTATTTCCTCTCCTAAGGTAACCATACTTGAATGACCAGATACGACGAGGTTTAGAACGTAATCGCCATGAATTACGGTCCGTGATTTAAAATCTGTCCAGTAGTAAGTGTGTTAATATCAGTTGGTAACTAACAATATCCCTCCTCGTTCATCGTGCCACCATACGTATTGCTCTGCGCGCAGTAAAAAAAAGAAAAACATGTTAACCTAATCTTCTTTTCTTCTTCTTCTTCTTCTTCTTCCATGGCGTTACAGCCCGGAGTGGGCCAGAGCCTCCTTCTTTTTGGGATTTCATCCCGAAGGTTCCTGGTCGGTAAGTGTGCATTCTGTAGTCAGTGACCGGCCACTGCCCGCACTTTTTGCTCGACTGCCAGAGCCATCTGGCAGGCAGTCAGGAGACTTGGGTGAGAAATGGCCGCTGATTTTGCTTACGAAACATTTCTATTCATGCCCGAAGGTTCTTTTACATACCGTAAATCTACGACATGGGACCGACGGCTTTACTTCCCCTCCGAAGGAAGTTGTGCTACGGATTTTTATCGCCCTTAAAAATCCATCGCCCTCGGCGGGATCGAACCCGCGAACCTTGGGTCCAGTGGCGAGCACCCTAACCACTAGTCCACCGAGGTCGACATGTTAACCTAATAAGTCTACGTAATTAATTCCACGTTCAATATGCCTGTCCTTTGATGTTATTCATCCTGTTGCAGATTACTAATTTATCAGGGAATCGCTGGTTTATCGAATCCCCCTAACTTCCTATGGGATCACGTGACACGGTTAGTAATTGCATGTCGCAACCTTCACCTACAAAACCCCGTGTAGGCAGTTAAAATCAAAGTGAAATGTTATTCGATACATATAGACAAATATTAATTGCATCGCATAAAGCTTCAGAAAGGCAAGGCGGATGATTAAACCAAGGCCACTTGCGTGGGAGAGGTGAGAGACAGGCAGCTGGCTCCGGAAATATGTGAAGAGAAAAAAAAATTAGAATAATTAAAATTTAATTTCAGGATAGGGACCCAAAAATATAGAAAAATTTAAAACTTTTATAAATTTCTTAAACTTAATATCAAAAAAAGAACCAACTAGATGCACAATCACTATTAAAAACTTTAATAGTAGAACTACATTAAACCCGACATGTTTCGGTCAGGTACCTGACCATCTTCAGGGGTATACTACATTAAAATGATATGTCCATATGTAAAACACACTTGAAATGTAAGCATATAAGGTGTGTTTTACATATGGACATAGCGTTTTAATGTAGTGTACCCCTGAAGATGGTCAGGTACCTGACCGAAACATGTCGGGTTTAATGTAATACTACTATTAAAATTTTTAATAGTGATTGTGTATCTAGTTGCTTCTTTTTTGATATATACGAGATGCACGGTGAAAACAATATTAAATACTTAAACTTAATCTTTAATCTTAATTCACCGTGCATTTTTATTATTTAAGATAAACACCAACAAAATGCACAAACTATAAGGTGCAAATCAGCTCCTTATATCATGATTTTACCCTACGCGTTTCAGCTCTTCACGAGCCATCATCAGGGGTTTTTTCTCTTATAAAAGGTGCTTTACAAATGCTGCATCTGTGATTTATGACTCGTGATTTTTAACTTATGAACAAGTGTTTTATGCTCCAGATAGTGCATAATTTTTAAAAAGTGTCATCAACAGATGCAGCATTTGTAAAGCACCTTTTATAAGAGAAAAAACCCCTGATGATGGCTCACGAAGAGCTGAAACGCGTAGGGTAATATCATGATATAACGAGCTGATTTGCACCTTATAGTTTGTGCATTTTGTTGGTGTTTATCTTAAATAAAAAAGCTTAAACTTAAGTTTATAAGCAAATTTCTTTTCTGCCACCCCTACCATAAAATAACTCCTGCTGGTCCCTCACAGACATACCAATGTTATGTTGATACACTATTCTGGACATAAACAGCTAAAACACAAATGTGAATAGTGTGTATTCTTCAATGCAGGACACATAACTGCCAACGACATTCTTTGTAGTTCATTAAGCCTTCTGAGAAATGGGAATAATCGAAAAGTAAATGGGTTAAATTCTCCCGTATAAATTTTCACCAAAAATTTATGGGTTATACATGTGCACAGAAGTAAATTTTATGACTTTAGTCAAGCTCAGCGTTGTTACGAATTATTTATTACACCTGAAACTCTGAACTGTGCGACAATTAACGAAATCTCGGCTCACTTATTTAAAAAAAAAAAATCCTGTCAAACAGGTTACGCTCTGACACCATGCCACAGAGGACAGACAGACATGACCTCCACAAATGCTTCGATTTTTAATTTTAATCTGTAAAGAACACTTAATATTGAGTCAATTTATCTTTGGCCCTGTGAATCACGAGTTTCGTATAACAAATGCAAAAGTTTGGTTACTTCCTGGCAGTACATACCCACAGTATCCATTATGTAGACCAATCGGTAATACTGTTTCTCACTCTATATAATACAGTGTGTCCACAAAGTCCCTTCGGGATTTTGAAAAATTGTGGCGCGCAAACAAATTGAGCTAGCCACATGCGGTTTGCGGCAGGTTACAGTGAAATTCTGGAAGTGTTTTTTGCCGCCAACAGATGACTTGATGACCTGAAGACCCGTATCAGGAATGCGATCTCGGCTATTCCAGCGGACATGCTCCACAGAACATGGCAAGAGCTCGAATATCGTCTGGACGTTCTCCGTGCTCCCAAGGGAGCCCACATCGAGGTCTACTGAAGTCAGTAAAAAAACTTCCAGAGTTTCCTTGTAATCTGCCGCAAACCGCATGTGGCTAGCTCAATTTGTTTGCGCGCCGCAATTTTTCAAAACCCCGAAGGGACTTTGTGGACACACTGTACAGTTAGTTGTGTGAGTGAGTCACACCCCGGTTGCAGTAGTTGCCCTTTTCCAGAGCTAAGACAGAGCTTGTTTTGTGCGTCTCGTCACACACTGGTTTCCATTTTTACCGCTATCCATGGTTACCGGTTGTCCATTATTAGGACACATTTTGGTTTTGCGTGACGTCACGGAAAGTTTCGTTTCATTAGTTTCTCCAACACACGCCACGAAGGCATATAGAAGAAATGGAGGTATAGCTCCGCTCATTCTTAAGCTTCGAGCTAGTTGACTTACCACTACCAAATCGCAATATAGTCTTGGATTTTCATGACGTCAAAGATGTTTTTGTTTGGGTTTTATAGTTACCTCGTTTCAGTAAAGTGGTGTATGAATATATGAAGGGCACGTGACCAGTAAAGAAATAGACTCTTAATGTATCATAACTGACACATAAATATACTCCGGGATTTTGAACCTAGCATAACGCATAATAGAGTACTCGGAGGCTAAAGGATTCATCTCGCGCTGTGGTCCGTGCTATCAGAACCGGCAACACCTGACATAGCTAAGCATCCAGATGTCGCCTACACCGTTCAGTAAACATGCTCTGTCGCACTGATATCTGTTACATATAGAAACGTGTGTCTATTGATATAGTACGTGTGTGTCATCTGATTAATGCCACTATACAGATAGTGTAAGCCAGGCACCTCAGTATAGCGACCATGTTACAGAATGGACGATCGGAGATTTGGTGGTAAGACTCCCAGCAGAGGCGGGCAATATTCTATTTGACACAATTTCTATACCGGCTATGGTGCACACCGACCTTCCTACCCAATATGTACGTCATCACACAGAGTAAAGCGGCCGGGGCATGAAGCTAGCCAGTCACTTTCAACTGGAATTGAAGAACCATAGTAGGTGCACTTTCGCAACAGACCAATCTCTTAAAATTTGCATAACTAAATACAGAATGGCCGATCCCAGTGGCTGTGCGGTCTAAGGCGTGGGTCTACGGCCGCTCGCTTACTGGGATTGTGGGTTCGAATCCCGCCTAGGGCATGGATGTCTGTCTCTTGTGAGTGTTGTGTGTTGTCAGGTAGAGGTCTCTGCGACGGGCTGGTCCCTCGTCCAGAGGAGTCCTACCGAGTGTGGTGTGTCTGAGTGTGATCGTGAAGCCTCGAAAAATGAGGCGGCCTAGGCCCCCAAGGGGCTGTCGAGCCATTGGAAAAAAAATACAGAATGGGTGGATGAAAAGAGAAGCAAGAAATATTAAGTTGACTAGAAGTATTATGTTTATATTTTTCTGGCCGGGGGCAGGAGGGTGGAATTTAACGAAAGAAGTAAGGGTACAAAAGCATTTCATTAAACCCATGGATGGGCAACTTTGATGGGCCTGTAACAGCCATTCGCCATGGAACAGTCAAGCCATTACCGCCTTGCAAAGAGCAATTAGTGTCAACAACAGGGCATCAGACATACCTGTTCTGAGCCAACTGAATTCCGTTCACACCACCGATTATTTTCGATAAATTTTAATATAATCCACTCAGGTATATTTCCTCCAATTTACCTAATCTGGCCAGTTTTCTCCTCTACACTTTAGTACGTATCATCTTCTGCATGCCATCTGCATACACCGCCCATCACATCCACCCCGTTTAATGTACATAAAAGTATTGCATAAGAAGTGTAAATTATTAATCTCCTAGTTATGTAATTTAATCCATCCTACTGCAATTTTTTCATCTTATCTTTAAATATTACAATTATCACCTTCTTACCAAACTGTACCAAACGCATTAACAATAAATAAATCTGCGTGTTTTTTTTTTCAGAGAATGTATTTAAGGGGGCTTTACGACGTCCACAGAAATTGCAGGAACCCTTTAAGTTCGACTCTATGTTGAGTGCCCTAGCTGCTGTGCGTTCTTTCCTTTTTAGATATATATATTAAACGTTTTGTATAATGAGGAAAATGAAGGTTCGCTTTCACAACATACAAAAGTTTTTAAACATTATTCTTTATTAGAAAGCATACAACTTTCTAAACGCTAATTTTAAGTGTGCTTCAAACAATTCGTTACGTGTCTACAAATACCGAACTTTCTCAGACATAGGAGAAAAACTCCTATATATCTACCTGGCAAGTTTACAAAACTTCCGGTCTGTTCAAAAAAAAACAGTAAAATTGATTTCTTTACAAATCGAACACTGAGGTTCATCTTTAAGAAAGCCCGCTTTCAAGCAACTTGTAACAAGGGAATGCGAAATTTCTCATACAGGTCTCATGTTTTTCTGTTTAGGCCGCCTGGATTCTTTCTCAGGAGCCTTTCGTTTGAATCAACGACAACTGTTACTCTCTTCATGGTTCTATTTCTTCTGAGAGAGCAAGGCATCATGGGATATGACCAACGAAGCAAAAAGTTCAAAAGGAATATATGCACTAGAAGAGATATTATAAAGAAGAATGTTTTTGGTAGTATATTTCTGTACATTACTTTTTACTAATGCCCCTTTCAAAGGTATGACTTCCGAAAAACTACATGTGGAGTTTGTGATAATAAAAATACTCCTGCTTATTCTGTGATTTGTTGTTTGACATTCACGGATGTGATAAATAGTTTTACTGAAGTAATATCACACATAACAAGCACATCATTATCATTCCGCAGTCTGTCTTACGACAGGTCCGTAGCCTATTCCAAAGCGAGTTCTCCACAGACAGCGATCTAGTGCTTCCTCTTTCAATTTCCAGTATCCTCTCCTTTGCTTAAGATCACCTTACGTCTTCTTTCTCCTCTTCGCATCATTTCTATCCTTCCTTCTATCTTTCCTTCAACAACGTGTTTTAGAAGGCAGTTCCTACGCAAGATTTCAACAGTGCAATTGGCCTTCCTTCTGTATTGTACGTAAGATATTCCTCTCCTCCTTGTCTCTATGTAACACTTCTTCATTTTTCACATGATCAGTACAACAGTTCATCCCAATAATTCTCCAGCATCACATTTCAAAATTCTCGGCTCCAAAAAGATGGAAGTATTTGTATGAGGATTTTATGGCTTTTATAAATCCCGCTATAAAATCTTTGACCTTCATTAAAACAGACGGTCTTCCCATCTTCGGATTTCGTCGTTCATTCTTCAATCTTTCAATGGACTCAGTACAAACTGTGGAACCGCTTAAGTGGCCGTCAAATTAAGTCTCATGTAATAACCACTTGCTATCATACTCAAAGAATCATCATACTCAATAAAAGTCGTATCAGTGAGCTTCATTGCAAAAGTATTATGAAATACAATTAAGTAACAGGAAGAAAACAAGTGCGTTTTCTTTTGCGTGGTGAAGGACCCCGCAGCAGATGCTACGGACGCACCGCAGCCTTAAGGCTTCTTGTGCAACCCCTGTGATGAAGATGAGCAGCTTTTTTTACCAATACAATTAATGGAGCACCAGTGGAATGAAATTGACAGGGGGAAACCGACAACTCGGAGAAAAACCTGTCCCAGTGTCACTTTGTCCACCACAAATCTCACATGGACTAACCCGGGATTGAACCCGGGCCTCCGCGGTGAGAGGCCGGTGACTAACCGCCTGAGCCATGAACACGACCAAGCGACGTACGTTACGAAGATGAGCAAACTCGGTAGTAGCATGTCGAGTTCGCAGTGAAATTCCACAGTGTACAAGCCAAGTAGTTTAACTAGAAGGATAAACAATTTCAATTTTAAACTTTCTCGGAGCGGACGGCATGTTAATCTATGCGCAACTGCTCTCACACGAAAGCACATTTCTTCAACGACCCTTATAAAAAGAGAACAGAACGTGCAACTTATCTCGGGGCTCTCAAACACAAAATTTCGTCAAAATCCGTCCAACGGTTTTCCAGTTTAAATATTTGGCAAAGTAAACAGACGTACATTATGTATGCTTTTCTTATTTTCGTAGCTGGTCCTTACGGACGTATATTCCACTGATTTCAATCTTTTTTATTATTATTATTATTATTATTATTATTATTATTTTCGAACATATAGTGTAAGTTATGTAAGTGTAAAGCATTTTTTATGGATGGACAGTGAGACATGATTTTTCTCTATAAGCGTTCAGTTCTTCATATCGTATAAAGGAAGGGTAAAAGCTAATAGACCAAACTGAGAGAGGAAAGAAAAACAAATGGATAAATCCTTCAAAAAACCAATTTGTGCCTAAACTCTTTGAAACACATTTTATTTCCTTCTTTCTTTTCTTTATCCTCTTCTTCTTGTTCGACACGTGGAATTCATTCATCATCTTTGTCTTTATATACTTCTAGTACAGACACCACAAGCAATTCGACTGGGCAGATTGACCTGTAATTGATATCAGATTGGGCTCTGGGATGGAAACCCCATTATCAGACAATAGCGAGCTAAGCAAGTACGTAGATCCCAGTTGGGAGTCGCCTATGGGAATCTGCAGCACCAGACCACAATGGAACCGTCTCTTCTGTAATCATCCCCTCCAATGAAATCTTTGTCAGTGGCGGATAGCAGAGGCTGTCCATGTCTGAAGAATAAAAGCAACTGCAGCGCAAAGAAATTCTTCTACTATGCTGTGCACGTGGAAGTCTATAAGCGTCGAATAATTATGATTTCGGAATAATTTTAAAGAAAGATCTAGTGGCATAATAAGGGCACTAGATCATCATTACACTGTAGAGATTGCAGAAATCACGGCAAATCGGTCATGATAGAAGGTGTGACGTCAAATGTTTGAACCAGACTAGCTAAGTCTTGATCAATAAGTCACAACAATAACCTCTCGCTGAATTTCACGTTATATTCACCGTGCATTTTTGTACAATTGATCAACCCACACCAACAAATGCACCAAAAACAAGTTTGTCACTGATTTCTTTATTAAAAGATTTCCCCAATATTAATAATTTATAATATATATAAATTAGGCATTGTAGAAGTGCCGAAATGCGTATTGGGGAAATCTTTTGATAAAGAAATCAGTGACAAACTTGTTTTGGTGCGTTTGTTGGTGTGAGTTGATCAACCTCTCGCTTTTTATCACGCAGTGTTTCAGTTAAACGTCACACGACAGTCATTGAAGTGCAGTGAGGTCATTTTATAGTTTCGCATTTTCAAAATTAACAAGACAGATAATGTAGGTATAACGTAACATTGTGGCGCGTTCGCGTAATGTTTATACCTCTTCGGCTATACTAACATTCTGATACCATTTCACTCGAAGAGCGCGCCTTTATGGTCACTTAATTACGCCGGCAAAAATAAAACGTACCTAGGTCTTCATGTAAAGTGTCCGATATTTTTGCGTAACTTGAACCAAATTTGGACTGCATCGACAAATTTTCATATGTCCCTAGTGTGTGTGTGTTGTGTGTGTGTGTGGAGGGGGGAAGGGGGGCGCCCCCTCCACATTCGTAACTGCGTTACATCTCTCGCATGTTAATCAAGGCACCCAGATCACTGAGTTTCTCATCTACGATAGACGTTCATTGGTCAATCCAACCCATCACATGTGACGTCATGACCAACAGATATCAAATATCGTTATAGGATATCTGCAATATTATTACGGAATAACAAACTTCAGGCTGCATTCTACGCATTCCGCCACTGCACGCCTGTCTTAGCCAGACTGAAGAAGTGCAGATGGGTGTACACTCTAGACTGTGCTATAGCACCTCGAAACGGCAGTACTGCAGTGTTTTGCTCCAAAACATTGGTCGATACTTTTGTTACATATCCTTGATACAGTGTGCTAACCATATCGTGTAAATGTGCTGTGTGTGTATATGTGTACATATTTACATGTTTCCTTGTTCATTATTATGATATTTATCTCTTTTTCTCATCGTCGTCTGTTTATCTTTTTTCCTTCTCCAGTTACTTCAATCTTTTTTCAGTTCCCCTTTACATTCGCATTTCGCTAGTTTCATTCTTTCTTTCATGCCCTCTTCCTTCTCTTATTATCTCATTTATTTTTCCGTTTATACTTAACAAAATTTTCCTTTTATCGTTTCTCTCTTCATTCATTTATTCCTTTGTTTCTTTCATTTTCCTTGCTTCCAAAACCGGCCTTCATGGGAGGCAGAGTTAGACTTGTTAAGAATAAACAAGACAAAAAAACTCAAATTTAGATAAAGAGTGGAACAAAACACAGATGTTCAAGACGTGCTATATGAAGTATTTGGGCGCCTGAGACGGAACACAATGCGAGAAACACATGCTAGCTTTTCCGATCTGCCATCCATTAAATATCTGGCTGAGGTTCCTTCATCCGTGTAATTAGCACAACATTTCAATAATTCACTAGCGGGGATTCCGCATAGGACCGTTACATTCAGGTGTAATTGATTGCTCAGTTGTTTGAGGGCAAATAATCTGTACATTCATTACTATCAACAACCTCTATACCACTCAGTGTCTAATGCAGCTGCGTATTCATTACGCAGGTAGTAGCCCACAGGTTTGGATCCGTAATATTGCTGAATTCCTTTAGAACATAAATTGTATGGTAACGCTGTACAGGGCATACACAAACGAATGGTGCGGTTTCAAAAGTGAATAAAAAATTTATGTCTCACATTACACGGGCATAACATACACCGTCAGCGGAGGCAACTGTCCAAGTTTCTCATGCGCTACCAGCAGTTCGCTTCTCATGCTTACTGCGTGGCCGCGGGGCCAGTTTCAAAGATCAGCGCTGGATCGGACGTGCTGTTGCAAATGGAGACAACAACCTTCTCCCTTGGCCACCCCGTTCGCCAGACCTTACACCGTGCGATTTCTTTCTTTGGGGGTTCGTTAAAGACAGCGTTTATGCACCACCATTGCCCACGTCCATCCATGAAATTCGTGATCGGATAACGCATGCACTGCAGGCCATTACAGCGGACATGCTACACCGGGTCTGGGATGAGTTTGATTACCGTGTGGATGTGTGTCGTGTGACCCAGGGTGCACACATTGAAGGATTGTAATTACCAAATGAGAAACTTGGACAGTTGCCGCCGCTGACGGTGTATGTTGTGTCCATGTAAGATGAGAAATACATTTTTTATTCACTTTTGATACCGCACCATTCTTTTGTGCATGCCCTGTATAATATAACTGCATTGATTTATCCGCCTACAGCTAAATGTTCGGATCAAATGAGTTCTTACATTTCAGTTGTTTTCGTTCCGTCTACATGTATGCCGTCCATTAATAAAACAATTATTAAGCACCTGCAGCTTTTTCATCGGCGCAAATGAACCTCGCAAAGTTACCTAAACTTAATGTAGTAGTTTCCTATCCAATTTATACTAAGTATACGAAACGTTTTGATCTACACTTACACTCATGACAGCCTATATATTCCACAAGTACCGACAACTCAAGCATATATTTCAGTACTCTTTATTAGTGACATTATCCGTTCCTATTCGTAACTTCAATCAACTCTGCCATCAGAAGATACCAACTCACATAAAGCACAACGAATCTGCTGCTATCTTATGGTCATATTCACAACTACTTGGTACCATAAGCGGAAGAAGCTGGCGTAAACAGTGACACATCAGATATTTTATACAAGCAAACTGAGGTAACATTTACCCTATAACATGCCATTAAGGCCTAGAGAGAGCCACACACGGGTGTGAGGTCAACACTCATCACCCCCGGAACGGGTACCAATGCACAGGAGGCTGGATGGGCCTTGGTGCCAGTCTGGACGAGGACGAATAATTCTCTCCCGCACCGGGGTTCGGACCCGGGACTGTCCACCCCGTAGCGAGTTGCTACACTGACTGAGCAAACCTGGCCGCCTGTTGTATATATATGCTTCCTGCATAACGAAGTGTCGTGACATTAGGGTGGGTACAGACTGGCCGCACCGCACCTGTATTGTAACGTTGCAATACAGGTGCGCGGAAAACAAAACACTACGAACCCGCCGCGCACCGCCAACGAACTGTGAAATCGTCGCGAACACGGTGCACTTCTGCTCAGTGTTTATTCACTTTCTCAACTACAAGTATGGATTCCGATGAAGCGTTAGCGTTATTATTGTGCAGTGGTTCGTTGCTAGTAATGGCTAATTGTAAGAAACAAAATAATCGTCGAAGATGGTGGCGGACGAATTTATTTAACAGTAGGCATGGTGCAGAACTTCTGCGGAATCTACAGTTCCAACACGTCAGTGGCCAGTATAAAAATTTTACAAGAATGACTCCCACGGACTTCGAAAATTTGCTTCAGAAAATAGGACCGCCCGCGTACGTCGTAACTGACAGAGAAGTGCGCAGTGCTAAATCAGCAGGATACGTGGTCTACGTCACCCGCATAGCTGTCTTACTTGAAGGAGGTTCGCTGCACTTTTAAAACACACCACAAGACGTCCACACTGCACTTGCAAAATCTCTTTGTGATCGTCGAAAAACGACAGGTTCGTGGGAGGTGCACTAGTGGTGCGAAGTACTATAAATAGACGTCCAAACTGAGTGTGCACCTGAATTGCCACGTTGCAGTACAGGTGCGGTGCGGCCAATCTGTACTCACCTTTACATTCTTTGCGTTGCATTTCAATTTAGCGCGAGTACACTAATTGAGGAATTTTAGCTGTAGGTATCTCTACAAATACACTAACACCAACACACCTACAGGGAGAGAAAAATAATTTGGCTAATGATCGGTCAGGTTAATCACGTTTAATGGCTCAGTCAGTTGCAGTTCAGCGCGCCAACGGTCGTTATGGAAACGACAGAAGTGGTTAGCACAGCAACTGCAGTATTGGCTTCGTTACGTATCACATACGGTTCTCAACAGCTCCTCTCTTGACACGTGTTAGAACGCAAAATAACCTACAGGACGAATACAAGACGAATCCATCTTTCCTATTTACAGAAAACACCTCAGAAATTTTAGAAAATGCCACAAAATTTTGGTAAAGTTTCAGAGAGGCATATATGAAATTAAAATAATACGGTCTTTATATAAATGAATAAAACACCGGTTTATTAGTAAATTATTACTAGGAAATGACGTGTTGCTGACGTGTTACTGGGAAATGACGTGTTGCTGACGTGTTACTGGAAATGACATGTTGCTGACGTGTTACTGGGAAATGACGTGTTGCTGACGTGTTACTGGGAAATGACGTGTTGCTGACGTGTTACTGGGAAATGACGTGTTACTGGGAAATGACGTGTTACTGGGAAATGACATGTTGCTGACGTGTTACTGGGAAATGACGTGTTGCTGACGTGTTACTGGGAAATGACGTGCTGCTGACGTGTTACTGGGAAATGACGTGTTGCTGACGTGTTACTGGGAAATGACGTGTTGCTGACGTGTTACTGGGAAATGACGTGTTGCTGACGTGTTACTGGGAAATGGCGTGTTGCTGACGTGTTACTGGGAAATGACGTGTTGCTGACGTGTTACTGGGAAATGACGTGTTGCTGACGTGTTACTGGGAAATGACGTGTTGCTGACGTGTTACTGGAAATGACGTGTTGCTGACGTGTTACTGGAAAATTACGTAAAGCCTCCCTTATAAAGCGACACATACATTTCTGTGTGAATATTTCCGAAAAAAAAGTTCTTTATATTTTGTCTTTATGGTACTTTAATACGTCTTCGTTCAGTCAACTTCTACCGATATTATCTTATGATACAAATCAGATTGCAATTAAAACTCATAAATATAAGAGATAAGAAGCACCAACATCATCAACGTGTCAACTATGCGTTTTGAGGCATTATCAGTAAAATGGTAGACTCTATTCAGTTATTACATTTAGAAGCAGATAAATAAATTGTGGGATAATTCATTGAAAAGGTCTGTATGTGATTTTCTAATTTACGATAATATGAATCCTTTGAAGCATGAAGCTCACCAAGCCAAGTCCGTCTTTATCACCACGCCATGGCGCGTCCTCTTTTTCGGATGATGGAGATAATATCCCGATGGGGGGGGGGAGGGGGCTGATTGCGAATACATGAAGACTTCGTAGACAACCCAAAAGGGGTGTTCCTACAATTTGTGGATTGGGCGATATTCTGAAAAATCCTCGCCGTAAAAAAAATCAGAATATTAGGAAATTTATACAGGCTGTTTGATTTGAGCAGATTCTTAATGCAGTTTAGAATAGGTACAGGTGGCGGGCTTTTGTGAACACTGCGATGAACTGGGTTACGTAACGTGAGAAGAATTTCTTGAGTGACAGACGAAATACAGGCACTTCGAGTCCTTCGTTACGTCGACTAAGTTGGCTTGGATAAACTTCAGGCAACTTGGCCACTGTATGAATATATAGAAACCCACAAATACACTTTTTGGGCAAAAGACGCAAGTTTTAATCTTCATAGGCGGGAAACATCACAGGAAACACTGTGCTTGGATGGGTTAAACTGAAAGTAGCGATTGTTAACAGGGAGCGGACAGAAAATGGATGTAACTTTCGACTGAACATTGCAGATATTTAGAGAGAAGAAAGACGTATATTGAATTGGCTGGAAAATAACTGGAAATCTAATATATACATAAAGTATTACGGTTGGGAGTGGGAAACTTTCCTTTACACTACTGGACGAAATTCAGTAGCTAGTTCACTCGAAGGGGGGAAAAAATAGCAGAACGGACGGAACGATAAAGAACATAGAAGCATGCCATAATAAAAACAACATTAAAAGAGACTCTTAAAGGGATAGAAATAACATTTTATGAAGCACGAATAGCCGTGTTATTTGACACTGTTTCAGAAGCGCGGAAAATAACACAAGAAACTAGACACTAGAACTGCTGAAATGTGAAAGTTAGGTTCTTCTGAAACGCGACGCCGTGTAGTTT
This sequence comes from Reticulitermes speratus, assembly GCA_021186555.1. Classification (NCBI taxonomy): domain Eukaryota; kingdom Metazoa; phylum Arthropoda; class Insecta; order Blattodea; family Rhinotermitidae; genus Reticulitermes; species Reticulitermes speratus. The sequence continues at coordinate 52,595,682 of JAJKFL010000005.1, forward strand.
GGTAGACGTGTACCTATGGTCTCCGTCGTAAGGACAGAAATCAACTTTCTGCCCTGATGATGGAAGTACTACTGGCTTTCGAAACGCTGTTGCCTTTTAATGAAACCATATAAAATTCACGTACAACAGAGATCGACATTTTCATATTTACCGTCGTGAGAACACCAAGTCTCACGTTGCCAAAATGTATCTGGAAATCAGCAGCCATAATTATATCAAGGCCAGAACGAAAATATTCGAAAGGAATCAGAAAATACCAACACGACGTATAAGATTCATAAATAAGAGTATATAGAGAAAATTTATGAATACGATGAAGTATTTCATGAGAATGCATCCCAAAGTTTAGTGTGATTAATTGTGCAAAAATAGACGCGTAAAATGTAAAAATGTTCCTGCGCACACCGTTAAAGCACATGAGAGAATGGAGGTATAGCTCCATAAAATTTTAAACTCGGCCCTAGATTGAAAGATGAGGGGTCAACCTCTCACTTCGGCCACTTTATCCCTGGGGAAAGAGCCCCCGGTACCCATCGCATAGGCGGCTGGGTGGGTCCCACAACCAAACTGGTATCAGCGGACATGGCGATTTTGAATCAAATGAATAAACAAGAATGGTAATGTTATGTGAAAATCTGAAGTGTGGTAAAAACTGTGTAGTCCATACTGGAACTTGGTTCTTGAGATGCAAGGAGCAGAAAGGAGTGTAAAATAAAGGCTGGCTGAAGAAGACGAAAGCAGATCTGATCCACTGAGGGTTATCCCTTCCTCGAGCCATAATGTTGTTGGTGAAACACGGACCGGAAATTGGGTTTTCTCGCGACGAAATGGAATGATAGGAAAAGAGGGGACTAAGACGCGTCCCTGAGGGATAAAAATGGCCACAAGACATACAATAGGGGCAATTACGAATCTGAAACAAATCTCCAAGTTTCGGTACTCGGGGGGATTTTAATGCGGCCACGATATAAAACGCTGTCGTCTTCCTCCAATCCCATCACAGCTGTTGCCGATAATGAGCCTTGCTAGCAACGAAGAACGTAAAGGATTACGTCCCTGATTTTGTGGAAAAATTGAATGTGCGTTCCGGCTTAAAAACAACGGCCAGAAGCACGAAATAAGCTAAGGAAACTAAATGAGGTCAACTGGCAGAAAGAAAGGAAATATAATTATCGGATATAGAATTATATATTTTTTTTCCAATGGCTCGACAGCCCCTTGGGGGCCTAGGCCGCCTCATTTTTCGAGGCTTCACGATCACACACTTTAGACACACCACACTCGGTAGGACTCCTCTGGACGAGGGACCAGCCCGTCGCAGAGACCTCTACCTGACAACACACAACACTCACAACAGACAGACATCCATGCCCTAGGCGGGATTCGAACCCACAATCCCAGTAAGCGAGCGGCCGTAGACCCACGCCTTAGACCGCACGGCCACTGGGATCGGCATAGAATTATATACTAGTAACAATAAATAAAACCCAGTGGCCGCGCGGTCTAAGGCGTAGGTCTACGGCTGCTCGATTGCTGGGATCGCGGTTTCGAATCCCGCCGGCGGCATGGATGTCTGTCACTTGCGAGTGTTGTGTGTTGTCAGGTAGAGGTCTCTGCGACGGGCTGATCACTCGTCCAGAGGAGTCCTACCGAGTGTGGTGTGTCTGAAGTGTAATCGTGAAGCCTCGAAAATGAGGAGGCCTAGGCCCCACTAGGGGTTGTTGCGCCATGGAAAAAAATAATTAATAAAATCCCAGTGGCCGTGCGGTCTAAGGCGTAGGTCTGAGGCTGCTCGATTTCTGGGATCGCGGTTTCGAATCCCGCTGAGGGTATAGATGTTCGTGTCATGTGTTTGTTGTGTAGGTAGCGGCCTTTGCGACGGGCTGATCGCTCGTTGAGAGGACTCATATCGGGTGTTTGTGTGTTAGTGACTGTTGTGTGTGATCTAGAAACCTCAACAACGAGGATGTTTAGGCCCGAGGTGGGCTGTTGCGCCACAGAATAAAATAAATTTAAAATAAAGAAAATATTCTCATATTAAGTGTATGAATTACATTCAAACGGTATGCATATCGAATTCTAAAAGAGGACACAAAATTAACTTTCACGTTTATAGAACATTTATTCTGCATAAAGGAATCTTATACCAGTGCCTTCAAACAAGGGATATGGTACAATGTATATGGTGGCGGAGGGTTATGGAGGTAAAGGTGGGTCCTAATAAATACAACGCGACGGATCACGACGTCGAGACAATTCTACACTTGCACTGCCTGATTCTGTTCAGTTCCAAGGGAATGTAACCAGATGCCTTGTCATAATAGACAATACATTCCTAACAGATATTGCAGGTTCTCACAGCGGTATTGATGATTCTAGTATCTTGGCAGACCGGCTGTGTTGACTGGTAAATATTAATGAGCTTTCGGGGGCCTGTGGCTTCTCCATCTTCAGGGATCAAGAGGTCCAAAAAAGGTATGCCTGCTTTTTCGTCTTTATAAAATCCTGAATGTGATGAGCTGCCCATTACGTCCAATTAGGCAGCATGTACTTTCGAACACGTGTGGCTATTATGAATTCCAACACACACAAACGGCCACCTTACATAACCTCACTTATTTGTATTTAATTTTTTTTAAAATTAGTATAAAATATACAGTTGCGAGAGTTGTGTTTTTCAAGATTGTAATTCGGAATTGTACAGAGCTAGGGGATATGACGCCGTGTATTCTTCAGGCGACGACAAAGCCAGAAGATTCATCCTAATCTTCAGCAAAAGCTACCCGACTATACGGCGATTCATATCGAAAATAGCAGCCTATCCTTGAATTTTAGAGTAATTTCTATCCGAGTAAAGACAAGATAACTTCATGACATGTGTGTGCGTGTGCTTGCGTGCGTGTGTGTGTATGTGTATGCCTGTCTCTCTGTCCCCGTAGTCTCTGCAACCAAAAACTTTTCTAAATCTTGAAAGGTTTTTTCTAGTCTATTTATCTTCAAAGAAACTTCAGTTCACAAAATATAAAATCATACTTACGCAACAATAAATATAATACATATTTTTCCTTCCTTCGTATATACTGATATAAACTACCATACGGTGGTTAGGACTTCCAATATTGACGTCAGACTTGTAGTGTCCTAGAAAATTCTGCTATGGGCAGATGGAAGATGGAAGTGGTATGACGTCATATGTTCGTAATGTGTGAGTTACGAGTTCCTGAAAAATTGTGTGGAAAAATGTGGCCACAATATAATACAGAAAGGGTATGGTCTTGGTCATTGATAGTGTGTGTGAAGGGTGGGAAGAAATTTCGATTTATTTGTTCGAAGGAAGTGAACATCGTTGACCCAGATACGGTCTCCGAGCCTCAGCAGTGTTTCGTGCCGATAGTGTTACTGGCGGTACAATGAATGGTCACCACTCCAGCAGTCCACGACCTACCGACTGGACAGTGTGCGTCTGACAATAATGGATTCCTTCGCCAAGCCTCAAACTTTTAAAGATAAAATAAAATCATAAATTAACTTTACAAAAAAAGTACCAAAATACGTGCCGTTAACAATTTAGAAAATGATCAAAGTGAGAGAATAATGGCATAATTTGGACATTATACAGTAAATTCGGATGGTCAGAAATTTATTAGGACGTCAGAATAAGCCGTTAAAGGCGCCGTTCTCAGCCAATTCAATTCAGGCAACATATTTTTGGTTTTCCAAATGGACGATTTCCTTGACCCAAAACAAAGTCAGGTTTGGCCCGTTTTTTTTATCGTAACAAGAACGCAGCACATGTAAGAGCTCCTAGAAAGATGTGGGAGAGTTCGTACCCATGTTACAGGCAGAATGATCAGAGGGATCGGGGTTCGATTCATGGTACAGGCAAGAGTTCTATCTCCTCTAACGTCCAGACCGGCTCTGGGACCCAAACAGCCTTCTATACAATTAGTAACAGGGGTTCTTTCCTTGCGAGAGAAGCTTTCCGGGCGTGGAGCTCTACCTCCACAATGCCACATAATTTCATGGCATGGCAATTAAATGTGTAAATGTACAATATTGCCTTTTACATATTGTCCCGAAAATTCATGTAAAGTATATTTCAAAGTTTTATCGAAATTTACGTTTGTTTTCGGAAAACAAAAAAAATACGTGTTTTTAGATATCTTATGTCTGATCATAAAAAATGAACACAAAATACATACATATAAGTTACTTGAGAGAATTTCTTCCTTTACTTGTTGTGGTAGCTTTTGTCTCCATTTGTCTTCAGCTCTTTCTAAGGGGTCACCAGATTAGGTGCTTTTCTTTACCTGAAGACGGAAGCTGACCCGGCTTTCGAAACGTAGTACTGCATTTAAAGTTCGACGATGGACAAAGTCCAGAAAAAAGATCTGTCAATAATTCTTATACTACTACAGATTTGAATTATATATATATATATATAAGGTAAAAAGGTAAAGCAATCCCATTACAGGCCTAGACAGGCCCTTAGGGTTCCAGGAGGTTGAGGCTCCCAGATTTGTAGACAATCGGCACATGAAGGTGGCAAGGTTGTCAGCCTACGCACCGGCCGCCTTTACACCCCAGGAAATATTCCTGGTACTCATTTCTGTTAGAGGCTGAGTCGACCCAGGGTCATAGTGCGGAATATATATATATATATATATATATATATAGGGTGATCCAGAAGGAAAGGTCAATAATTTGGGAGGTGACAGTAAAGGAGAGAGATAAGAAAGTAGGAATCAGAAGAGATATAAAGAAAAACAAAGAGAGAAATTCAGAATAAGAGAATTGGAAAATAATATAAGAAAACGAAGGATAAAAATAACAGAAATTGTTGAAAGAGAGAGATAGAGAGGAAACAAAATGAACGAGGGATAATGTTAAGGGGAAACAAATAATTACTAGGAAGGAGAGGGAAAAAAGCAAATATATGAAGAAAAATAGACCGTTAGGAACTTAACAATAAATAATGCGAGACGAATAAGAGAAAGGATAAAAAGTAAGAAAGAACTTCCTCAGCAACAAACTTGAACCGAAAATCTCAAAATAAGCCCACGTAATTTGAGAGTTTTTGAGATCCAAAGGCTAATCTTCTAAGCCTCTTCGCCCGCCACCATGTCAACGAGGTTATAAATGAATGGGTTTGCTCTGGCTGGCGGTAGATAAGAGACTGCGAGAACTTTTCTATAGCCGCGGTAACGCCAGTATTTTACAGGGTGAAGCAGGTCAAGTATGGCGGCGTTGCGCGTCCAATTAGCTACGTCAGACGCCCACATGCAGCACATTCAAAGCATCATTTATCTTCTATCCAATGCCTTTCGTTCGTTCGGACCCAAACAACCTGTCGATCACAGACCAGCGAAGCCATCTGCAGTAACACAACATTACACACCGTGTACCAGTTTACGTACCACACACACTTTACAAAGGGCGTTTGTTTTGTCTGCTTTCAACAATCCATACGGCTTCAGAGTAAACGCATAAATGTCATTTCATTTACGCACACAGCAAACGCACGGCATTCCCTTCGCCGATTTTCACGAAACTCAAAAAATGTTCCAACAGCATTACATTCGGATAGCTCACACCGACTGTCGCCAACATCGACCAATAAATGTGGAAACACGGAAAGAAATCCATTTATGCTCCTTCGTGAGGTAAGGTTTCCATTAAGCCAATTTTTCACGGAGCTAACAACAACCAAACAATGTTTAACAGACATATCCTACAAAAAAAATTATGTATAAAATACAGGAAAAATTTCATCGGGGCCCTTAATAAACTACATTTCACTCAAACACTAGACCTTGAAAGGACAGGACAGACGTTTCACAACACATAAGAAACGACTACGGAGATATAAAAACTATGCCAGTAGTTGCGTAAAATAATAACTAACAGCCAATACCACGAACAGATTACAACGTTTTACAAAACAGTTTTTATATATTCTTTTAAGTGAGATTTTACATTTGTAACTGATAAAGGTACACATCGTACAACTTCTAAAGTGATCTGAATATTTATTTACATGAGGTTTTAAGACTGTTCAACAGACTATTGTATATATTGTGAATTTGTTTTTAATATGTAAATATCTGGTAGCATAAGACAAAAAACCCCTGAAGATGGAACGTTAAAGTTCCGAAACACGTGTGGGAAATAGGCCAGAATAAAATTGGTCAATACAGTGCATTTGTTGTCTTATGTTTGATTTAAATAAAATGCGCGGTGCTAATACAGTGAAATTTACATTTCACTGTACCGTCTTTCACGAAATTCTTGTAAGAAACGTCTATACCAAATTTAATGAAAATGCAATAGTCGTTGATAGTAAGTAATGGCCGAATGGATGGGATCTCCATACAAAGCGACATGTTTTACAGCTCGGAAATAAAGCCTGATAAAACGATACTAGCCTAGAATAAAAACCATGCAAACGTATTACACCGATACAGGCAGTCTTGGTTAGGGTAAAGAAAGAATATCTCAGAAGCTAGATCTGTTTTCGACATCACTTAACAGAATTAGACGAAGCTGGTCACTCGTCCAGAGGAGTCCTACCGAGTGTGGTGTGTCTGAGTGTGATCGTGAAGCCTCGAAATATGAGGCGGCCTCGGCCCCCAAGGGGCTGTCGAGGTATTGGAAGAAGAATAAATAGTTTAAACTGTAAACAAACAATATACTTCGGCAATTGTCTTGTGTGTTCGAAAATCCGATGTTGATCGTTAAATGTACAGATGCATAAACGTAAGCTTAGCATAAAAAACTACAGCACATTCTTTCGTTTCTGTTCCAATTATCTCTAAAAACCTCACTGAAAATAAACCGTTTGCTTCTTTTTTTCTTCAGCGTTTGTTCAGAACTCTTTTCGCTTGGATAAATATTTGGCTGGTTGCGTTCAGGATGCGTGCAGACAAGCATGCATGTCTTCTTGTTAAGTGGTTATTAAAATTCTCTGATCTAAACTAAAACTGATATGGTTCCACCATTTTTCGTAACAACCTACATAAATTTAACACTGTCCACGTAAAGTGATCGCATATTGTGTTTTATCATTGTTTACGATTTGGTGTTAACATATATTGTTGCAACCTCCATAAAGTTTGCCATATGTGAGTTTAACGAATGACACCGTATAGAGTGGTATAAAATTCCCAATTTCGGAGAAACCCGCTGCCTCCATTTCCTGTCTAGAAGATGGATGCAAAAGGTTCCTCCGAAACGTCGGTAAATATATTATAAGATGTCACATTCTAGGTGGCAGGTTTTCGCGGTAGGTGTTACTCAAATTATGATATTCCGGATTTTTATACGGTTTAGTGTAACGGGTTTGTTTTAGTCGTTTCGCAGTTCCTTGCTGCCTACATCTTCAAGGCGAATGAATTGTGTTCATGTTGACGCAGCAATGATTGAGAGGATTTAATAGTTGAAATAATCTTATATAATTTACACAGTATGTCCTGTAATTCACTTCAGCAGACACATAAACGACATTTATTCATTGAGAAGAAAAAAAGAAGCACGTTTCTCCGAAACGTCGGAACAATCTTATTATACTACGTGGCACAGAAATTTCGAATGCCATAATTTCTGCAATATTTGTGTCAAACTTGATAAAAATTGCGTTATAATTTATTGTGTTGTTTTATGTATAGACATAGACGCAGATACACGGATACAGTAATTGTAATAGGCCCTCCACAGACAAGCAAACGCGCCTAAAAACAACTCTATTACTGCTATCGGACTGCGAAATACATAATGACCAAATTATATTTATCCAGGGAAAGCTTGTGAGAGTGTTGTTAGGCACATTTGTCCCACCCCCATCGTGATATAAGGCACTGACTTTAGGTTTCTTTCACTTGCCACAGCGCAGCAGCACTGTGCTCAGCCACAGATCACAACCGCACAATAAATCTAAGAGGATAAATGCGGTATAAACTGAAGGCTTTATCTCGAAGTTGCACAGCATCTTGTTACTGGTGCTAGCACGGCGGCTAGACTGAATCAAGACCTCGGATTCTTGACAAGAGCGACGGAGCAGTCATAAAGTTAGAAATTATACACAAACTTTGAGGCTACAGCGGATACTGAGACCGGTTCTCGCACAGGTATCAGAGCAGCCACTTTTCGTGTTTATCCTTTCCCCCCACAACCCTCACTCTGTTTTGATTCTTTATTCTTATAATTTATTAATTTATATTTTTAATTTTTACTTTTGGTTTATTTTGGATTTATTTATCTAGTTTTATCCTTATATTTTCCTCCTTCACTGTTATTCAATTCCATATATGTTTTTCCAACTGTCTTAGCTGTTTCCTTTCTCGGTACCCCCAGCAGATTTACGCTGTTTGTATCCACCCCTCTCTCACCCTATTGGCTGTCATCACATCACACAGTTTGCTACCCCACCGTACTTTCCAGAATCTATGTTATAGGCTTTTTTTCCTACTCGGGCTCTTGACCCGTGAGGATGGGACCGATACGTTGTCCTGAAACGTCGGTAAACAATTACCACACGACGCCGTGTAATAACCCAGAAGACTGCAGATTTCACCAACATCGCGGCAGAAGTTTGAAATCAAGGTACAGCGGATGTTGACCAATGGGGTGTCTTCTGGAGGAGCTGCACAAATCAGGCGCCTGGACGCACGGGTGACTGAATGTTCTATGGTTCCTTCTGATAATGTTCTTCATAATTATTGCAGTTTTTCTCCTTTACATACAGAAACGTGTATCAGTTCACATGCACCGAGCAGAAACCGTCAGATGACAGTGAGGTTTACAGGTCGCTCCTTAATTGTGGTATTCAGTGTTGGAACTTGCCTAATTTCGCCTTGCTGGTGCTTAGAATTTCGATGTGGCGTCTATATTTTTGGGGCTTTTGTAGAATCCTGGTCTTCTGGATTATTTCATTGTGTAAGATCGTTAAGTTTTACCGACGTTTCGAAGGAATATGCTATCCCCATCTTCAGTGACCCAATTACATTCAGGTAGATGCTAAGGTAATGGCAGAAAGGAAGTTTTTATTGTAAAATTTCTTTCGATATGGCAGCCAGGATAGCTCAGTCATTATAGTGACTAAGCTACGGAATGGAAGGCCGACGAATCGTTTTTCGATATCACGTCGGGGCTAGAAATTTATCTCTTCTCCAAATCGTCAAACCCAGATTTGGTGACCACTCAATACCGTATCAGATGGGTATAGGTGGCTCTTTCAGAGCTGTCAAAGCGGCAGCCGCATTAAGATCAGGACTCGCCTTATCTAGTCCCTAGGATAACGAATGCGCGGAGCTATAATTCTACTTCCATATACGCCTTCATAGCCTAAGGCTTAATTACGCAGAGTAGAAATAAATTTAATTTAATTTAAATTCATTCGATATTTGAGATTTGAAAAGCTGGATACAGAGAACATTAAACTTCCGGTATTGTGGGATGTAAAATTATGTAGTCTGACTTACAGAGGCCTATCTACTAGAATAAAAGTGGTCTGGGAGATACAGTTCCACGTAGCTGTTCTGCGTCTTATAAAAGAAGATCGTAAATCTTAATTCCTTCGATAAGTTTAGTACGCATTGTTAATAAAAAAAGATGTTACAAGGAATAAAAATTTCTCAACTTTATTACAGCGTATCTCTATTTTCTCATTACCAAAAGTTTGTCTGAAATAAATAACATAACGCTAATGAGGTAAAGAAACCTGCAAAAAGCACATTAGGAAAATAAGTGTAACCTAATTTAGTGATTTGAATATACCTTCTGTTAAAAAGGTCGAGTGAGCTTCTCTAAGACATTATTTTCCCTCAGTAAAAGTACAGTGACGCACCTTCCTTAAGGGAATTTAAAAGATACACGACACTGCAGGAAGATTTTATATTACTGAAGTCCCCCTGGAGAGTACAAACAGAAATGGGAACAAAACAAACATTTCATAAAGGCGAAAGAAGATTTTCTACCCGCAAATAATAGAGAATGTTTCTAATATTGTATTCACCGTGCATCTTGTATAAATTAATTGCAGGTGTTGACTGTTATTAAGAATTTTTAAGAGTTCTTTAAACGAGTTTTTTAAAACGAGTTTTAGTGACTTTTAGTGATTTATGAAAACTTTATATGCGACGAGACTGTGTGGGATCATATCTTGTGTATGTTTTATATATGGTTTACGCAACTAAATGTAGTAAAAAACCCCTGAAGATGGTAAGGTACCTTACCGAAACATGTCGGGTTAATTAAGAGTTAATTAATCTACTATTAAAATTTTTAATAGTGAAGGTGCATCAAGTTGGTTTTAATTTCAATTTTAATTTAGAGAATGCTTCGTTCGTCTGCGTGCCGGATAATGAAAAACCACCTTCTGCTTCCTAATTTAGCAAAATATTATATTTTTATTTATAACATTTCTTTTATGATAACAAATAATAAATGGATTTAAAGCATTTTAATTCCCTTCGTGTGCTTAGTTAATCTAGAGTAATATTTTGGTTTGAAATAATAAAAAAAAATAAATAGGATTAATTCCTTTTGATTCGCCAATCTGTTACTCCGACTGAAAGACCTCGCATTCAGAACTGCAAGGCGAGTTAATCACACGAAAAATGAGCAATGTGTTACGAAGCAAGTACCGAACTATTACTTATGAAAGCCCATTACATTCTTCCATCTTCTGGATAAAGACGTTATCTGAAATGTAAAGAGTATAATACACACACTGCTAAAAGGTTGTTAATTATAAGAATGGGGAACTCGCCAGAATATGAAAACAAGTGGCAGTGACCTATCTTAACATTTTGGAGCCTAAAAAACCAGAGTTTTTTTTCTCAATGCTGGCGATTTCCGGAGGAGCACTGATCTATTTTAAGCTTCCCAGACTCCCCTTACTTCTTTTACTAATAAGAGAAATATCAAGATTAAGAGAAGCGTGGAGCAATGGTGGAATGATACTGACAGAGGAAAATCAAATTACTGGGTATGGAAACACACTGCGTCTCTATTACAAGTAGGAATTGGTTAGTGATTATTATTGAAACAGCAGCTCCTTATTCTTAGAATTTTAACAAAGAGCATAAATGCATGGTGCGGGGAAAGTGAGGAGTTTAATTATGCACCAACTGGTATTTGACGCAGTAGTAACGTTACTGCAAAAGCATAATGCCACTATTACAGAATTTGGAGGGACTGAAAATATCTTCATAAGCCTAAATCATTAAAACATCCCTCGGGCCAAGAATCGAGACAGAAACCTCCAGAATACAAACTGGGTAAAAAATCTGACATCATTAAAGGATCTTACACATACAGCAACTAATGACAAGTGCAGAGCATCCCTTGTCACCAGGGCGTCGAGCGTCTGTGTGCGAATATCCGTTCAGCCTCCTAATGTGAACGGTAAGGTCAAAAATAAAAGTTATCCCTATTCAGGACATGAAGGCTAATGTGGGAGTGGAGGTATAGCTCCACTCATTATGACCTCGGCAATAGATGGAGATGTGTAGTCAGGTTCAGGCCACGGTAACTAGACTGGCATGTAAGCTCGCGGGACCCAATGGACAGGAGGCTGATTGTACTCCAAAAGAGAATAGTCCGTTGGTTCTGCTGGGAATTCAACTACGCTTTATGTTGTCCAGCCTGCAGCCTAGTCGCTGTTTACGAGGCCTTCTTGTACGCCTTCCAGCTCAAAGAAAGACGTGATAGATTTTCACCAAATGTGGCATAACTCTGTCACTGAAGGCCCCGGCCTCCCCTATCTAATACGTGTTAATATCCTGCGGTCACAGTGCATAGCAAGAATATGGCAGACGGGATAATGTGTTTATGTACTTTAGAGTTTCACAGCAGTAAATGTGTTTATGTATTTTAGAGTTTCACAGGAGTAAATGTGTTTATGTACTTTAGAGTTTCACAGCAGTAAATGTGTTTATGTACTTTAGAGTTTCACAGGAGTAAATGTGTTTATGTACTTTAGAGTTTCACAGCAGTAAATGTGTTTATGTACTTTAGAGTTTCACAGCAGTAAATGTGTTTATGTACTTTAAGAGTTTCACAGCAGTAAATGTGTTTATGTACTTTAGAGTTTCACAGCAGTAAATGTGTTTATGTATTTTAGAGTTTCACAGCAGTAAATGTGTTTATGTACTTTAGAGTTTCACAGCAGTAAATGTGTTTATGTACTTTAGAGTTTCACAGCAGTAAATGTGTTTATGTACTTTAAGAGTTTCACAGCAGTAAATGTGTTTATGTACTTTAGAGTTTCACAGCAGTAAATGCTTTGTAAGAAGAAAGACGACGCAACAACGACGACGATGACGAAGATCAGGGGTGCACATATTTTCCAAAAATTCTGACTGCCACCGCAACATTCTAGACGCCAATTGGGCGATACGAAGAGAGTTCCACGTTGACAACACTAAAATATTAGGCGACACTGTACAAAATTTAGTAGCCTGGACTACATGGTGCTCCGGATTTGTGCACCCCCTGAATGGTGACGATAATAGTGCACATGTCTTGAAGCTTTCACGGCGACTGTAGTGAACGAAACCTCCTGCGCCTGACAGCCCCTTGCCATCGTTCCAATAAATCAACGTTGCACAGACGGACTCCGTCTCCATCGTCAGTTTCCTCACATGACGCTAGCAAAATAAAGTACTGATTAGAAGAGTACTGACTCCTAAGGCCACCTGCGCAGAAGCCGCCACGCAAGCAAATAAAACAAACTGCATTTTATTGTACGAACATAAACAATTGTGTAGTTTGTTTTGTATTGTTATTTTTATGTATATTATATGTCCATTTGTATTGTGTGTACTAGTGTAAGGACTACTGCCACCGGGTGAAAACATTTGTATTGTGTGTACTAGTGTAAGGACTACTGTCACCGGGTGAAAACATTTGTATTGTGTGTACTAGTGTAAGGACTACTGCCACCGGGTGAAAACATTTGTATTGTGTGTACTAGTGGAAGGTCTACTGCCACCGGGTGAAAACATTTGTATTGTGTGTACTAGTGTAAGGACTACTGCCACCGGGTGAAAACATTTGTATTGTGTGTACTAGTGTAAGGACTACTGCCACCGGGTGAAAACCCAATTGCAGTAAATAATAATAATAATAACTTACATTACTCGACTGTAAAATTAGCAACATATTTGTAGAGTTGTGTGTAGACCTGCCTTCCTCCCTTCCTCCCGCTATCCTTCCTTTTCCCTCCTCCCTAAATCATTCCTTCCCTCCCCTCCCTCCATCATTCCTTCCTTCCCTTCCTCCCGCTATCCTTCCTTTTCCCTCCTCCCTAAATCATTCCTTCCCTCCCCTCCCTCCATCATTCCTTCCTTCCCTTCCTCCCGCTATCCTTCCTTTTCCCTCCTCCCTAAATCATTCCTTCCCTCCCCTCCCTCCATCATTCCGTCCTTCCCTTCCTCTCGCTATCCTTCCTTTTCCCTCCTCCCTAAATCATTCCCTCCCTCACCTCCCTCCATCATTCCGTCCTTCCCTTCCTCTCGCTATCCTTCCTTTTCCCTCCTCCCTAAATCATTCCCTCCCTCAACTCCCTCCGTCATTCCTTCCCTCCCCTCCCTCCCGCCATCCTACTTCCTTCTCTCCCTCTCTCTCTCCTCCCTGCATATGGCTCTTCGGCCTGTTTCCTGGCCATGGACTTTCCTTAACTGCGGTTCCAAACACCAGCGTTTCCCCTGCAGCGTTCTTAACCCTACGCCCAACCCACAACCTGGAGGACTAAGATTTTATATCGGCGTCTTCTCCCGCAAGGAACATGCTGAGGCCTGTGAAGTTTGGTAACCCTGCTAGTAGTTATGCCACCGGTGGCACAGATACAAAAACTACGTAGATGTAGAAGAAAGTTAGGTTTTATGACTCTGCTATGAACGCCTCGTGTTACTGTTACTATTGCCATATTATTCCGGCATTACCCAAGACAGAACGCACCAAATCAAAAACACATCAATCAGAAAAGGCAGTAAAGGTGACTGACATTCGAACTCTGTAATGACATTCCCCGGTTTATGCAGCAGTTACGGCGCAATTCGGTATTCACTATAGGCTTATATATGGTGAACCTTTCCTATCATAAGACGTTGCCAGTGATACGACGAACCCTATAATTAGCGCCTTACAACCCTCCGTTGTTAAGACGCAGTACTTTTGGGGGCAGGAGGATTTTTTCCAGGGAAAAATGAGTCTTCTGAACCGGGAAATACGGTTAAGTAAAGACGAGGAAGTCCAATTCAAATCCAAAATCCAACACACGCTGTAACCTGATCGGACGCAGCATGACAGCCCCGTCGTTGACGTTATTGCCCAGCAGTATTCTTCCGCCATCTTTATCTAATTGCGCTTTCATTCTATAACAGGAAAATTGGGCGCGAATTTAAAAAAAACGTTATTTAAATTTTTTACTTTTTAAAAAACTTAGTAACTCTGAAATTGCGTACGTCGGGGAGTGTCTGTACGTCTGATAATTACTGCGTTAGCGCTATATCAACTGTTGGGTCCAGATGACAAATGAAATTTAAATAAGTGTCTCTACACATATAGCAGCGTGGTTTAATGAAATAACTTTACAAAGAAGAACAAGAGGCTATCAAAAAAAAAAAACCTTGTATCGTCTGATGGAAATTCAGGCCATTTTGGTTGGTGGTACTTTCGCAGCGCTCTGGAGAGAAGTGATCATCCAAGTTCAAGGTAGAATAGACTCTTGTATTCTCAGAATCTCTGGTAAATTTTTACCACACTACACAGTGTCGCATCCCAAAAGATGTCAATGTCCTCAGTAACCACCGCGAGAACCCCCCCGAATCTCGTGCCATCAATTAATCTTTAATGTAACAATAAGCAGAGCGTTCCATTTGGCGGAGGACGGTAATACATCACCCTGGCTGTCCACATTGATCCATAACACGTCACAAAGGATCAAAGTGAATCTATGTCGGACATATCGAGCCTCTTGTTTGTTGCATTACAAGAGACGTTGTGGGATGGACATCTGATTACGACAGGAGTAGGCCACTGTGGTGGTTCAGATCCTGATAATCGACTACTTACAGAGACACACACATGTGACAGGCTGCAAGGTTTGTAGGTCTCACGTTTGTGATTAAAGTCTACTATAAATTTACTGATATTTCAGAGGTTAAGTGAAACTTTCTGCCTCCATCTTTAGGTATTTTATTCTGAATATGGAGATTCCTCCAAAACGTCGGCGAATTTCTACCAAATGACATGGCGTTCACAACCCAGACAGCTGTAACTCCCATATCATGAACTGCTGACGTACTGTAAACTTTAACCTCAGTTTCCTTATTTAATTACACATAATTAACTTACTTTAACACGCCTGTTTATCTTCCCAGCTAAGGACCTTTCAACCAACTTGCGGAATTTCACGAAACGTGACGTAATATCACGAAGCGATGAGTAGCTGAACATTCTTATTCTTGTGTTCTACCATATTAAATACTGTAGCCGAACACTGAGTTCGACCCCAGTCGAGCATCCCCACCCCTCTACGTTTGGAAAGGGAAAATATTTGTGTGTGTGTCCAACCTCAGTCTGAGGAAGGACTCTCTCAACCCCGACCTTTTAGTTTCTCTGGAGGAACAGTGACAATAAGAAACGTGGGTGAGATTGGTGACAGGGAGAGGGGAAGAGGGGAGTAAAAAAAAAGACCCGGCGTCCAGCAGCAGTCAGGTTTTTAGAAAACAAGTCAGCAGATCGATGTTGTAGTCGACTCTGAGATATGTACTGATGTAACTAATAAAGGTAAAACCGAATCGAAAGTAGTCTTCCTCGTCGTTGATGGTACTAGAGAGACCAGCAGCGGACGGCGACAATACCAACATGGCGGTCGAACCAGCGTCTGAAGTAGGAGACACCGTGATGGACACTTACTTTACTCATAAATAACTTATGCTGGTAGTAGGCCGTATTACATAACGTCGAATGATAAGATGATTAGTAGTGAAAGTAACAAGAAAGGATGCAGCGGTCTCTGGTGGCATATTGTGATACTATAACGATGTCTGCACGGAGACAATGAGGAATACCACGACAATATCAAACATATCAGAGGGTAGACAGAGAGACACGACGAAGCTAATAGTCGCTTTTCGCAATTTTGCGAACGTGCTTAAGAAGAAACGTTAAAATTACCAACACGACAAACATTAAGAGACTTTGAGATTATATTATGGTAGTCCAACACATATGGAATCTGTAACAGGTAAAGTAGCCCCCGTTCAAGCAATGGAAGGCGCATAGGGGGAGGAAAGGTATATCTCCACCGATTCGTAAGTTAGGCATTATAAGGATGTGAGTTGGAAACTAATACACTGCATTAAATGTAATGGAACCGCACTTTGGAGATTAGAAGTGGATTCGGCAGGTAAATCACAGGCTTCACTGGTGTTTATTTTGTTTAAACTAATTAACGTTATCGACTGAAAACAATCACGTGTTATTTTATGTTGCATTCACCGTGCATTTTTGCTTAATTGAACAATTTATACCAACAAATGCACACAGACATACAATGTCAATAGTTTCTTTTATTGATAGCTTGTCCCAATACGTATTTCGGCGTGCTTACATCGCCATCTTCAGGGGGTCGTTGAAGTTTTCTAACATAGACCAATATTTATAAAATACATCGTAACAGCCATAGTTATGTATAATAATGTTACAATGTTTGTTGTGTGTTACCGTTGACTGTGATACGGATGTATTTCGGTACAAGCTGTTCTGCCCTGCATACCTGCACACGAGCCGTTTTCGAGCGTCTTCTCATATCTGTGAAGAGTCTATAAAACCGCTGTCTGTCTGTCTGTTAACGTAAAATAAATCGAGGACCGCTCAATGGATTTTTCTGAAGTGCGATACTTAGACTATAACATTTATTGAACAATTAAATTTTGATCAAAATCCGACGAAAATAACGGGCAGTTTACGTGAAGACGTACTGGCGTTTGTGCCGTCATTCTGGGCGTAATTAGCTACATATTTATCAGAGCGAAAAGTGCAACAGATGAAAGTATGGCACACAAAATTGTACGGACGAATAAAGAAGAAGAACACTCCGTGTAACCTACACACGTGTTACGTGGGTCTTGAAGCTTTTCGAAAAGCTTACAAGCGAGCGATCGTGCCGGATTTTTAAGCTACGGTTACACTTCTTATCATGATAAGTGGGTCCCTGTCACCATGTTAAGTGGGTCCCTGTCACCATAATAAGTGAGTCCCTGTCACCATGATAAGTGGGTCCCTGTCACCATGTTAAGTGGGTCCCTGTCACCATAATAAGTGAGTCCCTGTCACCATGATAAGTGCGTCCCTGTCACAATGTTAAGTGGGTGTCACCATGTTAAGTGGGTCTCTGTCACTACTTCTTATTATGCTAAGTGGGTCCCTGTCACTACTTCTTACCATGTTAAGTGGGTCCCTGTCACCATGATATGTGGGTCCCTGTCACCATGTTAAGTGGGTCCCTGTCACTACTTCTTACCATGATAAGTGGGTCCCTGTCACCTTGATACGTGGGTCCCTGTCACCATGTTAAGTGGGTCCCTGTCACCATGTTAAGTGGGTCCCTGTCACCACGGCATGGCGCGTCCTCAGGTTGCTGATGGAGGAACGGCCTCTGGATATGGAGGGTAACTGCGGATACATTGAATAAGCAATCGCGGACAGCCGACAAGGGGTGGTCCTCCAGCTTTGGGGTTGGGCGAGGTGCTAACAACTCCTCACCGTAAAAAATTACCATGTTATAAAACATCATGAAGCCTCGGAATGGGAAGAAAATATTAAAATGGCTCTTCAAGAAGTTGGATGGTTAGGGGGTATGGATTGGATTGATATGGCTCAGGATAGGGACAGGTGGCGGGCTGTTGTGAATGCAGTAATGAACCTTCGGGTTTCCATATAATGCGGGGAATTTCTTGACTAGCTGACGAACTGTTAGCTTCTCAAGAAGGACTCTGCTCCATGGAGTTATTTATTTAGTTAGTTACACTTCCTAACTTGTTTCAAGAAATTCCCTCAAGAAAACGAAAGAAACTTTGATCATATAAGATTTTACTTTCCCGCTTCCAAACATTTTGACAGCTATAATCCTGGTAATTGGCAAAACTATACGACGGCGACCTGTCAACAGCAGGCAGCTGTAACTCATTTCCTGTCGGCAGAGAAGGAATCAATGGCAAAATATTAACACAAGTGTAGCAGCTGTTTAAATCCTTACACTTCTGGCGTTTATCTAAAACAGGGAAATCAACCGAAAAACGCAAACAGACGCACGGCAAGGTTACCGGCCTTGCGTTTCCGCGTATAATATATATATATATATATATATATATATATATATATATATATAACTTAAGGCAAGTTAGAGTACGTGTTGGAAATAATCTCCTTCAAATCTGAGGGTTCCACAAAGTTCCGGTGATATGTTAAACAGCTCAGAAAATATTAGCTTTTCTTTGATGAGCCCATTAATTTATTATTTCTTCTTCTCTCTAATATTATTCCGCTTCATATATATAGGCCCTCTAGCCAGTTCCACCCTCAATTTAATTCAACTGTGTTCCTTTCCTGTGTATTCCCCCAAAGCCACGTCCGTACACGTCGTAATTCAACACTGCCCTCTGGAGTACGTTACCACACCTTCATAATCTACGTTGACACCAAATCTTGTATATTTTTTTATATTTTCTTCGCCGGAATAATTATATGTAATTGAGACATGAACTGTAAATATGCCACTAATTCCGTACTTCCGTATTTATGTTACAATCCAAGAAAATAAAACCATTCACTGACATAAGTTAATTCCATCTTTTATTTCTGCTGTACGACAAAGTTATTGTCCATTTTTACAGCTGTAATTCAACGTATGTATTACAGTAATTTTTACAGAATCTTGGTTGGGTGATTCTGAATTATGATTCCTTGTAATGTAATTAAAACAACTGGGCATAGAAAGAATAACGTTACTTTGCATCATTCCCGTCTCTTCTGTATCACAAACAGTTACGTGCTTTCAAAAGTTTCTATAAAAACTCACTATAGGTTTGTAATTAAATTACGATCCCGGGGTACATAGAATATCCGTGACGCAGTATACTGTTATATATATATATATGTTTATTTTTAATTATCAAAGATATTTCACTCGACATCATACAAAATTAATTAACAAATTAACGCCACGTCTATGGAATACGTATAACATTAAGCGCAAACTGAAGGTCAACACCTCTTTTCATATCTGTGCTCTTCTGGGATATTACGCAGCGTTGAGTGTTAGTTCTGTACCGACGTTTCGGGACAACATATCGATCCAAGAAGTCCAAGAAGAAAGCTTTCTTGTTAGACTTCTTGACCCTTGAAGATGGAACAGATATTGTCCCGAAACGTCGGTACAGAACTACCACTCAACGGTGCGTAATATGCCAGAAGAGCGCAGATCTGACCTACATCGCGGCGGAAGCCTAAATTCACATATCTCTTTTCAGTTTTGTGTTATGAAATTCTTTGTTACTCTCATTCGACCACACTGTAAGGTTATTGCAATGGATACCTGAAGCACGGCTGTTTGTAGCCCGGTTCTTGTAATTCGTAGCTGAATGTCAATGTTGCCGCATAGAGAGCACTCTTAACCATCTGTACCAATCAGAAAAGTATAATTATAGCCATCGGAGCGAGGATTGGCGGAGCAAGTAGATAAGTATTGAGAATAAAAACGTACTAAATTTTAGCTCCAAAAACTGAGGGGGAAAAAACCACTTGGAAGACCTATACTTAGAGAAAATTATGCGTAATATTAATATCGGTTTTAAAAACAGGACTTCCAGATGTGGTTTAAATTCATCTGGTGGTGGTCTCTTGTGAACACGCTAATGGACATAGTGACATAATCTTTCTATAATAATACCGAGTCGTTTATACTCATTTCTGAGTGTCGTGACCCTACTGGCACAAAGCCATAGGTTGTCATGGGAGAATTTACCAGTGTACGCCGTGTACGATTCTATTCATCCTGATAGGACCGCTATGAGAAATGGCCGCTAAATTTTGCTTATGAAACATCTCTATGCCCGTAAGGTTCTTTTACATGCCGTAAATCTACGACATGGGACAGACGGCTTTACTTCCCCTCCGAAGGAAGTTGTGCACCGGATTTTTATCACCCTAAAAAATCCATCTACCTCGGCCGAGATTGAACCCGCAACCTTGGGTCCAGTGGCGAGCACGCTAACCACTAGTCCACCGAGGCAGATTAATCTTTCTATAACACCATAGTATTGAAAGTTTTATTTTTTGTCTTATTTGTTACACTACACATGGCATTTTAGGTTTCTGAGGTACGTAATGTAGAACTTTCACTGTCTATTTCTGTTGTTATTTCATGCCCTCTCTGACGATGAAAGTTAATTATCTAAACACGGGAGAGAAATATAAGCTCGGCATGAAAATGGATAATTTTAAAAAAAGGTAAAGGTACAGCAACCCCATTACAGGCCTAGACAGGCCCTTAGGGCTCCAGGAGGTCGAGGCTCCCAGGTTTTTAGACAATCGGCACATGAAGGTGGTAAGGTTGTCAACCCTACGCACCGGCCGCCTTTACCCCCCAGGAAAGATTCCCGGTACTCATTTCTGTTAGAGGCTGAGTCGACCCCAGGGCCATAGTGCGACCGAAACGATTATGTCAGTGAAAAATTCCAGTGACACCATCGGGAATCGAACACGCGACGTTCCGGTTTGTAGCGCAGTGCCTCACCCAACAGCGCCACCGCGTGCCCAATAATTTTAAAACAAAATGTAATAAATATTATTTATATACAAAAGAAAGGAATCTTTCTGAACAGATAAGTGAGTGTCAGGTTCTCATGAACGACCATTATAAGCAGGTAATTTAAATATTATTTCTATAAGAAGTATAATTTATGCTCTCTTGAAGGCAAATGGATATACCATGTTTGTATATTTGTAACAAGACTTCCAGTAATTTAATAAACGTGGAAACAAAACACATTTATTTTGAATGGCAACAAAACTAGCTTCATTCCCGCGTATTTAATTTCGTCTTGCATACAAACATTTGCTTTACCACTCTATTTTAAAATGATTTTCATTTCTTTCATCATCACTGAAGTGTTTAAAATTACTGCTTAAGATTTTATGTAATTAATTAAATGCTTAAGTGATATTACTTTAAACCCTTTTCACCATCGTACAAACAACTAAAGCAAGCAGTACTTACTTTCGTTATTCAAAACATTCAGCCCTGTCTTTGATGTATTTTTACGTAAAGCAAATCTCGCTCTTCTTACACAATCAGCCCATTCCTACAACAGCTTTTCACAGAGCAAAAATTTCCGAGAGGATTTACAAACTTCTTCAATCCCTAAAATCTCTATTCCAATTACAACTGAGACAAATATCCACGTATCAAAATGTATATTCCAATTTAATCTACTTACGCATCTTTTTTTAACAAACGATAATAACAACGTATTATTATACAGGGCATACACAAAAGAATGGTGCGGTTTCAAAAGTAAATAAAAAACGTATTTCTCACCTTACACGGACACAACATACACCGTCAGCGGCGGCAACTGTCCAAGTTTCTCATTTGGTAATTACAATTCTTCAATGTGTGCACCCTGGGTCACACGACACACATCCACATGGTAATCAAACTCATCCCAGACCCGGTGTAGCATGTCCGCTGTAATGGCCTGCAGTGCATGCGTTATCCGATCACGAATTTCATGGATGGACGTGGGCAATGGTGGTACATAAACGCTGTCTTTAACGAACCCCCAAAGAAAGAAATCGCACGGCGTAAGATCTGGCGAACGGGGTGGCCAAGGGAGAAGGTTCTTGTCTCCATTTGCAGCAGCACGTCCGATCCAGCGCTGTGGAAGAACACGATTGAGAAGCACTCGTACATTCCTGTGAAAATGGGGGGAGCTCCGTCCAGTTGTAGAATGTAATCGTCATAATTTATATTCAGTTGGGGTAACTTTTGAAACCGCACCATTCTTTTGTGTACGCCCTGTATACATATTTCATTACTTTCAATTGCAGTGTTCCACTCTCAAATAATCAAACACCAGCTTAGTAAAACACCTTGTAACGAAAAGAAAATTGCAGTTCTCACAGTTCGTATACAGCTTTGATATCGGAATTATAGGGCTGGGTTTACAGGATACTGTTTTTAAATACTTCACACCTTATGGAAGCGGGACAGCTTAGTCAGCATAGTGACTGCTCTAGGCGCTCGATGACAGGGGTTCGATTTCAGGCAGAGGCAAGAGATTTTTATCGTCTCTAAACTGTCCAGACCGTTCCCAGTGGCCGTGTGGTCTAAGGCGTGGGTCTACGGTCGTTCGCTTGCTGGAATTTTTGGTTCGAATCCCGTCTAGGGTATGGATGTCTGTCTCTTGTGAGTGTTGTGTGTTGTCATGTAGAGGTCTCTGCAACGAGCTGGTCCCTCGTCCAGAGGAGTCCTATCGAGTGTGGTGTGTCTGAGTGTGATCGTGAAGCCTCGAAAAATGAGGCGGCCTAGGCCCCCAAGGGGCTGTCGAGCCATTGGAAAAAAAAAAAGAAAAAAACTGTCCAGACCGGCTCTGGGGCCGACCCAGTGTCATATTCAACGGGAACCAAATGTTCTTTCCCCGGGATAAAGCGACCGGGGCGTGAAGCTGACCATTCACCTCCACCTAGTTCCGACGTTAGGAATGAGAGGCGTTATACCTCCACTTCCCCTATGTACCTTCATGGCGTGCACGAGTATAACTTTACGTCTTAAGTTTACATCTTACCTTAAACGTTTCAGATCATATTCAAGTTATTTTTTTCCAAAAATACAATACAGTGTCGACTTTAGGGTGATTGAAGATTTGTGAACTAGAAGGTAGTTCGAAACAAACAGCAGTGTTCTTATCACTGTACCTGAGTGGCATTTGTTCAAAAGACTGAAGAAAAAAACTAGAAACATAAGTCAGGTTAGCCGGTATACTGAGATTCAAATTGGGAATCCCCTCAAGTACATGTCTAAAGCGTTACCGTTACATTGCCCTGTCAGTCACACCTGTGCTGTGACAGGAAGCGACGAACTGCACTGCGAACTTTGCATAGCAGACTTAACCTTTAGCGTCCGGACTTATTTCTCAGCTTTGCCCTTTAAATCGAGATAAGTGGCCTACTTTACGGCACAATACCTGTGTGATCGGTTCTGCGGTCCCCGCGTTGGCCGTTTAAACTTTTGCGCATTCGTTAGAAAAACTTTAATATTATTTTTTCTTTAAGAGATAAAATGGTGGAATTACTTCCATTTTGTAGAAAATGAAACAGGCTTTTAGCAGTGAGCTTTATAAAGTCAGCTTGTATCCTTTCTGCCTAAATACACACAATAAAATTCCGTATTCGTATGAATTTGCAGTTTATGTCGTCTTATTTGGGGCTGTTAGCGACATCTATTATGAAACAGGATTTTAGCAGAGCGCTTTATAAAGTCAGCTTTTATCCTTACTGCCTAAATACACACAATAATGTTCCGTATTCGTATGAATTTGCAGTTTATGTCGTCATATTTGGGGCTCTACGAAACATCTCTGTTATGAAACAGGCGTTTAGCAAGCGCTTTATAAAACGTCAGCTTGTATCCTTACTGATATCTCGTCTCTCCTACTCAATGAACACAGTTTATTTATCTGAAGCACGCACAAACCTAACACTAGCCTCTGCTAGCAGTCTAAACATTGGAAGGTTTTATGGCGTCTCTGATTGCAGGAGTATTCCACACCGCTTATAGCAAAACAGAGGTATATCCTGAAACAGTGTCCAACATCACATACCTACTAAACCTATTTTTGAACCTAAAATGAAATATCAGAAGACAAAGAGAAATTCTCGCATTCAAGAAATAATTGAACGTTTTAATTTTCAGACAAATAGCGCTTAAAAATAATATAAAAGGATTTGTTTGGCGTTTTTATTAGAATAATGACAGTAGAGTTATAGTACATTTTTGCACACGAAATTCGTCTGTCAGGAAGGTTGACGTAATATTTCTTGGCGACGAAATATAACACTGCTTGCGACTCTAAACTACAAACAGCTCTTTATGACTGGTCCAGTTTGTTTTCATTTCTGGAGTCTGTTTCGTTTTGTTTCTCACTAACGCTAACTACACAGTAGGAAACTTGTGTGAATCACTACGCCTATGTCTAGCTCAGCCATACGATATAAAACTCTCGTACAAGTGAATCGCGCGTTCACCATGCGGTTGTTTTCAGTCGACTGAAACCACAAGACCTCCGCTGCAGTGCAAAACAAGTTACGTAACTTCCTAATGCTTCCAGAGCTGTTACAGCCTGAGTTCCTTCCTGGGGTAAAGTAGTCGGAGCGTGAAACAAACCAAACATTTCATTTAACGCAGAATGTGGAGGTATACACGTTACCTACATGTAATTAAAGCTGTGGGAGCTATCCCCCGCGGTCATGGGCAGGAAAGGATGACTGACGGTTTAAAGGGCCCTGGCAACTATATGGCACGCACGGACTCTAAAGGTTAAAGCTTGACAAGAGGGGCAGATAAGCATGACACGAACTTTGCACAGCAGACTTAAAGCATGACAAGAGGGGCAGATAAGCATGACACGAACTTTGCACAGCAGACTTAAAGCATGACAAGAGGGGCAGATAAGCATGACACGAACTTTGCACAGCAGACTTAAAGCATGACAAGAGGGGCAGATAAGCATGACACGAACTTTGCACAGCAGACTTAAAGCTTGACAAGAGGGGCAGATAAGCATGACACGAACTTTGCACAGCAGACTTAAAGCTTGACAAGAGGGGCAGATAAGCATGACACGAACTTTGCACAGCAGACTTAAAGCATGACAAGAGGGGCAGATAGGCATGACACGAACTTTGCACAGCAGACTTAAAGCTTGACAAGAGGGGCAGATAAGCATGACACGAACTTTGCACAGCAGACTTAAAGCTTGACAAGAGGGGCAGATAAGCATGACACGAACTTTGCACAGCAGACTTAAAGCATGACAAGAGGGGCAGATAGGCATGACACGAACTTTGCACAGCAGACTTAAAGCATGACAAGAGGGGCAGATAGGCATGACACGAACTTTGCACAGCAGACTTAAAGCTTGACAAGAGGGGCAGATAAGCATGACACGAACTTTGCACAGCAGACTTAAAGCATGACAAGAGGGGCAGATAGGCATGACACGAACTTTGCACAGCAGACTTAAAGCATGACAAGAGGGGCAGATAGGCATGACACGAACTTTGCACAGCAGACTTAAAGCTTGACAAGAGGGGCAGATAGGCATGACACGAACTTTGCACAGCAGACTTAAAGCATGACAAGAGGGGCAGATAAGAATGACACGAACTTTGCACAGCAGACTTAAAGCATGACAAGAGGGGCAGATAGGCATGACACGAACTTTGCACAGCAGACTTAAAGCATGACAAGAGGGGCAGATAGGCATGACACGAACTTTGCACAGCATACTTAAAGCTTGAAAAGAGGGGCAGATAAGCATGACACGAACTTTGCACAGCAGACTTAAAGCTTGACAAGAGGGGCAGATAAGCATGACACGAACTTTACACAGCAGACTTAAAGCATTTCAAGAGGGGCAGATAAGCATGACACGAACTTTGCACAGCAGACTTAAAGCATGACAAGAGGGGCAGATAAGCATGACACGAACTTTGCACAGCAGACTTAAAGCAAAACAAGTGGGCCAGATAAGCATGAGACGAAACTGGACGCTGTTTTGTCCCAGTGCTTTGCTCTTGTAGCATGTTCAAGACAAAAACAAAGTGAAATATAAAATGTAGAAATAAAAAAAACTTTTCTTATACGACTTTCTAACGTAATACTGAAATTCGATACGGGAGGTTCTGGAAATAAAGAGAAATTCTTACAGCCGTATTCTTTACCAAAAGACAGTTCTACGTACGAGCCAAGACTGTCCGTGTTATCAAATGCCTCTTGCACATAACACAACACCCGTTTCTCCATCCTTATTATTTTTATAACATAAAATACATCCCCCTCCCCTTTTAAAAGGATGCAATTACTACGAGTAGTTGCATGAAACTTTTGTATCCATAAAACATTCATTTCGGAGCACAATTCCTTAACTATACTTTCTTACGACACATATTTGTTGTCATATATATCTTATTATTATTATTATTATTATTATTATTATTTCAATTTAATGCTTTGAAATTATCATCATCATCATCATCATTGTACTCAAATATTGGAGTCTTTTACGCTGGATTAGAAGGATACAGCCTCAATGGTTCACTCCGCCATCGCGTTTGTGAGCCTTAACTTGTACATATATTCAACACAATATGTATGTATGTACGTATGTATGTATTACGTACGTATGTATGCATGCATGTATACATGTTTGTTTGTATGTATGTTTGTATGTATGCATGTATGTATGTTTGTATGTATGCATGTATGTATGTTTGTATGTATGCATGTATGTATGTTTGTATGTATGCATGTATGTATGTTTGTATGTATGCATGTATGTATGTTTGTATGTATGCATGTATGTATGTTTGTATGTATGCATGTATGTATGTTTGTTTGTATGTATGTACGTATGTATGTACGTATGTGTGTAGGTATGTATGTATGTTTGTATGTATGTATGTATGTATGTATGTATGTATGCATGTATGTTTGTATGTACGTATGTGTGTAGGTATGTATGTATGTTTGTATGTATGTATGTACGTATGTATGTATGTATGTACATATGTATGTATGTATGTACGTATGTATGCATTACGTTTTACCAGTGTTTCCGTACCAAAGCCTTTTGTACAAACTATGCATCACAGATTGGTAGTCAACGACGTTTTGGCACAACCAATCAGTCCCATCTTGAAGGGTCAAGTGGTCTTAACACCCTTGAAGATGGGACCGATAGTTTGGCCCGAAACGTCGGTAACTAACAATCTACGCTACGTAACAACCCACAAGAGCGAAGGTCTCATAGAATACATTAATCTTAAGGAACAATTTGTGCCACGATTTCTGTAAGTTGCCTGCAATCGCGACTTTAAGACGTAAAAAAATAGAATGAACAAATTAAGAATCTTGTGCAAGAATTCATTCTCCTACCGCAAGTGAATGCAGCAAAGTTTTGCCGGTCCATTAGACACGGGCCACTTTGCAACAACTGACTGTCCCAGGAGAAGTTAGAGTATCTACTCGGTTAAACACAACACCAGGTCTCTGGACACAATCCTGAATCACATACTGTCTGTATGATCTGACTCCGTGTAGTCTGGCAGAAATGTATCGACGTCAGTGCGGAACGTCTTTAAATAAC
The DNA here is from genome assembly GCA_021186555.1 of Reticulitermes speratus. Taxonomy (NCBI): domain Eukaryota; kingdom Metazoa; phylum Arthropoda; class Insecta; order Blattodea; family Rhinotermitidae; genus Reticulitermes; species Reticulitermes speratus. The sequence goes on from JAJKFL010000005.1 coordinate 52,623,119, forward strand.
TGCCAGACTACACGGCGTCACACCCAACATGGCCATAACCTTCATAGTTACCGCTGTAAAAACACCAAATCTCCATTGATTTCAGGCTTCCGCCGCGATGTTGATGTAATCTGTGGTCTTTTGGGTGATTACACGGCGTCGTGTGGTAATTATTTACCGACGTTTCGGGACAACGTGTCGGTCCCATCTTCACGGGTCGAGATCCAAGAAGGAAAGACAGCCGCTGCCAAGGAGACTTGTCCCGAAACGTCGGTAAATAATTACCCCACGACGCCGTGTAATCACCCAAAAGACCACAGATTACCAAATCTCCATGTTTAAAATCAGGTAGAAATCTCTCCCCGTTTCTTAACTTCTGAATGCGATATTACGGGCCAGTGAATAAATCTCAGCACGTAATTTTGAAATAAATTAATTTAAAAAAACATGTCGCGAGTTGAATATGAAAGCATGTGCTGATCCTCAGGCATGGATAGAGACTACAGAACGTTGGTAGGACTGAGAAGAAAGCTCCACAAGAAAGGGCTGAAATGCAGAATACCATTGTTTTAAGGCCCATATTAGACAGCGTACAGCAGTATTAGACAAGAGACATTTTGTTTGGACGGAATATATAATGGCAAAAACATATAAAATGAAGTTTATAAGCCAGGGGAATTTAATCCCTTTAAAGTACGGTCGTTACTATACTGCCATCTGCATCAACGCTAAGAAAATCTCCACTTTATTTCAGACAGCGTATTTAAGTGCTTCGTGTGACTCTCAAAGCGAGCATCGACTGTCCCCTATACAGAATTAAACAGCTTTGTAACTGAGCATTACTGCATTTACTCTGAGGTACGGACTGAATTTTATATACAGTTCGGATTAACTTCATGCATCAAAAGATTAAGGACCATCAGAGTGTTTAAATTCAAATATGCTTAAAACATTTCACATTTCATAAGTAAATAACCATTATGCTCACTTGGGCCGTGCCATGGCTCAGGTGGTTAGTCGCCTGCCTCTCACCGCGGACGCCCGGGTTCGATCCCGGGTCAGTCCATGTGGGATTGTGGTGGACAAAGTGGCACTGGGACAGGTTTTTCTCCGATTACTTCAGTTTTCCCCTGTCAATTTCATTCCACCGGTGCTCCATTAAAAATGGAAAAGCAGAAAAAACTTCATCATCTTCATCACAGGGTTGCACAATAAACCACCAAGGCTGCGGTGCGTCCGTAGCTTCTGCTGTGGGGCCCTTCTATAAATAAATAATATATAATATATATATATCAGCTCACTATATCCTAAAATCCAGTCACTGGACGATACTTTTTTCCTTGCATTTCTTTTTTCTGCACTTCACTCTGCTTCCTGTCGGCTCTCTTTGGTCAGCATTTCCCTTACCTCTCCGTGTTTGTAAGATGGCCATTTCAAGAACCAGTATTCTGTCTTCTACATTCTTTATGTCCGTCTGCTTCCTACTAATGTGCCCAGCGCCCCAGACAAGGGTTTCCTTTTGCCTGTGTTCGTAGTATTTTCACACTCAGGGTTGACCAAATTCTCCTGAGGCCGTTAGCCGTAGTCGAATATCAGCAGGCTAAAGTTGAGGCTGACCCTAACAAGGCTACCGAATTGACAGAACAAACTGTGCCTAGTATCTTTACGGCACTCTGACTGATGTCGTCCATGATTTTCCTAGGTTGTAAGGCTAATAACAGGGGTATAATTAAAAGAGAAGAAAACGCCCACAACGATTGCTTCCACTCACTGACACCTCCAGCGAAAGTAAGCCTCTCCACGCCGCAATAGGCCTTCAAAGCCTACGCGAACAAGTCACTCTGGAGTCAAGCCACAGATATGACCCAAAGAAATTTCCCGCTGCACCCAAAAACGTATACTGCCGTTTGTAGCAGAGGTTCTTGCTATAACCACGTCAAGTCATTCGGACAAGACTTTAAATCCGTTAGCGTAAGCGCGATCCCATTATAGTTAAGAGTTTCGTGTCATATCTCAGCAATTCCTTGGCGGAAGAGGAAGGGTAAGGCGTCGGCTAGGTTTATTCTTCTACCCTGAAGACAGAATCAGAAAGCAGCCCGAAACATCCGAAATCTTGATATCCATCTATTAAAGTCCAGACTCTCACATATCTAAAGACAACTATATTTGTATAGACTTAATTTAAGCAAAGAATTCTCGTTGCGATGTGCTCATTTCTCTCGTCTAAGGAAACCTACCAAAAGTCTGCAAGACGCACAGATCGAAAAGTTATTTGAATTAGAATGTGGAGACAGAGAAAGGTCCCATAAGAACAAGGAGAACAAAGACCTTGCTGCTTATTTTGCTTGGAAAATATAGAGACCTTGTTTCCTATCCGGGTCACCAAAAAAAAAATAAAGCGAAGACCCTATACAGAGGAATTATCTATATCAAAAATAACCAAGAAGTTTGTAGGGAAACGTTTGGTCAGCATGGCGCTCTAGAATTATTACGTTTCTTTTATATCCTTGTGTTCTTCGCCAGAGACTACGGCGATGGAATCTGACGATATAAGAATGACCGGCATTACGAAGCAAGCACGTGAAGGGCACACAGATCAGCGTTATTAAATTCTGTTGGAAAGCTTTCTCTCTCTTTCTGTGTGATTTCTGTCCAGATTTCGTGAAATATTAAACGTCAATAAAACTGCAATTCATAAGAGGATAAGACAGATATGCTGATAGGGGTTTCGTGGGGGGGAAAAAATCTGAAAGACACAATTTGGAAAAATTTGACACAGGCAGGAGGATAATATTAAAATGGATCCTAAAGAAACAATCTGATAGGGCATGGAATGGTTTAATATGGCTTAGAATAAGGACAAAGAGCGGGCTGTTTTGAACACGGTAATGAAACTTCGAGTTGAATTAAATGCGGGGATTCCTCGACTAGGCGTGGGGCTGGGGATTATCCTCCATGGAGTTAGTTAATTAGTCACAACTGTAATTCCGATAAAGAGAGAAGCCGTACCATCAAATATCGGCAGACAGGGTATATGAAATGTATTATAGTTGGATAGACCACGTTCAGTCCTCTGCACACGTGTAATCCTGCCTCTTTTGTAATTGGCGGACGAAAAATTTAACATTTGCATTAATATAAGCAAAAATAATTATAACTGTTAATTAGCAGAGTCGGTCTCATTGCTACGCTATCTTAACTGCATGCTCGGTAGTTTAATTAAAATTAATAAGACAAATGACTGTAGATAGAAGAACGAAAGGGTATAGAAGGACATATGGAGAGGCAGAAAGTTTCGTGGAAAGGGAAAAAGGCGTAGAGAAATAAATGAACAAAGAAAGGAAGGAAAAAAGTCTTAAAGGAAAGGGAAAAAAGACAGAAGTAAATAAACAATTAATATGTAAGAAAAGAAACGGGCGGTATGAGAGAGAAAGCAAGAAAGAAATGAACATATGGAAAACTACAAAGAAAAAGTCACAAAATATAAAACAGGATGGAAGAAAAGATGGAAATATTCTGAGAATAAACAGATGAAAGAGAATTACAAATAAAGAAAAATAGCTTGGAGATGAAACTAGAAGAAATAAAGGGAATGAAAGATACAAAAAAGAGGGTCAAGCAAAGAAATAAATACAACAGATAGAAAGAAAAAAACTATAGGAAGACATAGTGAAGAGAGAAATAAACTAATAAATTTGATACAGCGAGAAGCAAGGGCAGGAAAGGAGAAATAATAAATCAGAATGAAGAAAAATTACGGTCCAACAAAAGACAAAGCAGTTAGATTTGAGATTTTAGTGGCACTGATAATGTAGATTGCAGTGCTCTGGGGTATGACACCGCGTCACCGGGTACAAGGCCACAGCGACTGAGGAACGTGCCGATGCAAGTCTTCCTCCGTTACTCGACTTACGACGGCCGGACGTTTCTCAGAACGGATCAAACTACAGTTAACTGCAGTGGACATTATATTATACATATCGTGCATTTTGACAACTAATTAATTTTATTCAATCCAACAAATGCACTACACTATCTTTCAGTGATTTCTTGTCCCTACATATGTTTCGGCACTCCTTGTGCCATCCTCAGGGGGGGTTGTCGAGAGTTCACATCTTCAATACACCCAATTATTACGTACTGTGAAAGTGAGTGAAAAACTATTGGGTGTATTGAAGATTGTGAACTCTCGACGAACCCCTGAGGATGGCATAAGGAGTGCCGAAACATATATCTGAAAGAAAGTGTAGTGCATTTGTTGGATTGCACAAAATTAATTAATTGCAGTGGACATTTTACGTTTCGTCACTACTGCGCATGCGCTCCGGGACGTCTGTACTGCAGCTTCGAAAACAATCCAAGGTGCCCTTGTGCGTTATTTCAGCCAGCAATATGGCTATCTAGCTACGTTGTTCTGCATCGTTCAGATCGTTTTCCAATCGCTCAAATTAACTCTCACTGCGCACCAGTCTTGCAGGCACGCGGCCGATATCATTCTGTGTGAATTTTGTTGTTTATGCACAAACCCCGCAAAGATTAGCTTCCAATACGTATATGGGTGTGTATATATATATATATATGTATGTATATACACTGCATCTGCAATATAAAGCAGATTTATGTAGTATGTAAGGGCTGCTTAGGGGAGATAAACACACTCCCACTCGTACAGTTGCCGTGGTTTCCAGCACGCATCCTTGTTGTTCAAGTTAATGCTAAAGTGGAATTTGTGCCATATAACGAAATTACGTTAGTAAATTATTTATCTGTAAGATAGCTATAAAACTGCTTGCGATGGGTAGCTAAATAGTAGAGATTAGTCACAAATTAGGGGGTTTCCAGTCGAATCTCAGTCGGAACAAATAATGCGCACAGGGATGTACGATTTGACTCCCCAGTCTTTCCAGACAAATTTGAAAATGGGACGTAACAAGCATTCCAAAGGTTCAGGTTCGCGTGCAACAGACTTGATGTAATTGTAAAGTTGTAGATTTGTAATTTTACATTATATTTTCCGTGCATTCTGATATCAAATCACAAATTAAAAAAACCAACAAATGAACTGTATTTACACAAATATAGTCTTATGCCCCTACATATGTTTCAGCTTTATCAAGCCAACATCAGACGGTCCAAGGTTTACATATACTTAACATCCATTATTTTCGTCTACGAAAATTGGATGAAAACAATGGATGTAGAGCATATGTAGAACTTTAACCCCGTGACGATGGCTTGATAAAGCTGAAACATATGTAGGGGCATTTGACTATATTTGTGTAAATACAGTGCATTTGTTGGTTTTTTTAATTTGTGACTCGTAATTTTACGTTTCAAACTAGAATCTTCGCCAGGTCACCAGTTGTCCCTTCAATATAAACGCCAGAATCCAATCACGCAACGGCCCTGCGCCGTCCGAAACATAATTTATTCATCATTCAAAAAACATTTTCGTACATCATTCCACGCATTATAGACTGTGATATTGAAACAAAATCGTAAATATGGGCTGTTTTCTGATTGTTCCGTTTTTGCATTCCAATTCTTCTTTCTAACTGCTACTGGTGAAAAACCACAAACAGTCCCAGCTGCACACAAACGGAAGGAAGGCTAGCGTTTCATTAGTCAACTTTATAATACAATCTCATAAAACTATGTATTTTGTAAAGTGTTGGCTTTATGCTGCATGTTTCCGCTGAATGCTGTCATCAGCAGGGGCGTTTAACAAAATATCGATACTATTAAAACTTTCACGTTATAGGAATACATTAAAATGATACAGTATAATGGTATAAATTGTAGTAGTACTAAAGACACCGTGTGACGCTTGAATTTAAACACAAATAAATTTTGATTAATAATTCCATATTATATTTTTCTTGTTCCCATATATAATACATATTTATATTTACTATGCAAAACAAGGATAATCACTTAACTAAACATTATGACGACATATATAAATGGAATGTATACCGACAAATGCACTAATTAAGTATATTTACACTTTACAATAGCCCTACGTACGTTTCGGTCATAAATTGACCATCATCAGGGGCTCAGTATGCACGTAAGTGGACTTCACTTCACTGTCCATTGTTTTTGAGTAATGTAGGGTGGTTATATTTTGCACTGTTCACTATGTTGGTACGATTGAAGTAGTGTAGCATGATCGTGGGTAGATGTCGTATATCTTGAATAAAAAAAAAATCAAATTATGACGACGTCTTACTCTTGCCGAAACACGTGGGGCGAAGTCAGCAGTCTACTAAACAGGTACATATCAGGTTAGTGTTTCAAATCTCCGCTACAACACTCTCATACAATCTGACACAACGTTTCATGTCTCACATATTTTTCTAAGTACCAAGAAACAAATCCTGGGATAAGTTATGATATTAAATCCAACAAACGCAAATAAGTGTATGAATATGTATTATGCATACTGTATACCTGCTACATGTTTCGGCCACTCATGTTGCCACCTTCAGGGAGGTGCGTTACAGATTATACGTACATCAAAATATTACATAAGTTAATGGAATCAATACATATATATATATAATATTAAAAATCTATATAATTTAAAATATACGTTAAATATTAAAACAGATAAATATTTGTGATTGATTCAATGTGTAATGAACAGTACAGTGTGTCCACAAAGTCCCTTCGGGGTTTTGAAAAATTGTGGCGCGCAAACAAATTGAGCTAGCCACATGCGGTTTGCGGCAGATTACAGTGAAACTCTGGAAGTTTTTTTACTGACTTCAGTAGACCTCGATGTGGGCTCCCTTGGTAGCACGGAGAACGTCCAGACGATATTCGAGCTCTTGCCATGTTCTGTGGAGCATGTCCGCTGTAATAGCCGAGATCGCATTCCTGATACGGGTCTTCAGGTCATCAAGTCATCTGTTGGCGGCAAAAGAAACGTCCAGAGTTTCACTGTAATCTGCCGCAAACCGCATGTGGCTAGCTCAATTTGTTTGCGCGCCACAATTTTTCAAATCCCCGAAGGGACTTTGTGCACACCGCTGTAATAGCCCAGATCGCATTCCTGATAGGGTCTTCCAGAGTTTCACTGTAATCTACCGCAAACCGCATGTGGCAAAAAAAAAACTTCCAGAGTTTCACTGTAATCTGCCGCAAACCGCATGTGGCTAGCTAAATTTGTTTGCGCGCCACGATTTTTCAAAACCCCGTAGGGACTTTGTGGACACACTGTATATAGTAGATCACCATCCAAACAATGATGTGTTAATGTCAGCTGTATGACAGATTACTCTGCAATACACAGTGGGTCTGTCATCTGGGATTTGGATAGCACAGCCGGTATAGCGACTCGCTAAGGGCTGGACGGTCCGAAGAGCCAATCCCGGTCTGGGTGAGATTTTCCGTACCCATCCACATCGACCCTGGGGCCCACCCAGTCTCCTGTACAATGGGTACAGGGCCATTCCAGGGGTAAAGCGGCCGGATCGTGGCGTTGGGCACCCACATCTTCTCCCCCTCACAGCCTTCATGGCCCGTTACATGGTAAAATTTATCTTTATATTCAGGGCGTACACAAAAGAATGGTGCGGTTTTAATAGTGTTCACTATTAAAATCGCACCATTCTTTTGTGTATGCCCTGTATATCACTATCATCACATAATAATTATCATCACCAGCAGCACTAATATCACTCCTGTTATTCATTTACTTACCTTACTACAGCTCAAAGAGTGCAATGAAGAAAAACAGAGATTTATTCCGTGCCTCCTCTAAATACATAACCAGAATTGCTTCAGAAATCGTTATTACTATCGCCCGAGTGATGAAACTTACAATTTATGAAATCGAATACTCTTTGTAGCTCTGTTCTACCAATTTTCTCTACTCTCGTGTTTCATCCTTTGGAACTACTTTCCTAGAATCAGTGGAAGAGCAGGAATTTTCAACTTCATGCATGGCTGGGTGTTCCAGGTTCTGTTGCTGAATATTAAATCGGATATAGAAACACGTGTCTTCACAGACATCCACAGACACATAAAATGTGCGAACAAAATAGAAATACGTTTGGAAGGGCGCAGACATTACACTGCACACAAAAATTACTTGATTTTGAAGACCTGAAGCCGAGTACCAACAGTCATATCCTACAAGATTTTATGCTAAGTATCAGTGATGTAAATGCAGAATTTAAGTGAAAATTTACAAATGAATTACTTCATTCATCTACATGCCCTACATTCAAATGTAGATCAAGTTTCTGATTTACATTTTTAGTGTCATCATTGGTAACTGCAATGCGTCGGTAAAATATAATTGTAATAAATAAATAATACAAATTGATATATAATATTCAACGTTGGTTCTAATTAAAATGTCAGTAATATAATACAAAGTCATACCCGCTCAAACTTCCTCCATGAATGACTTAATGGTGACTGAACGCCATATTATATACGGTTCATCTATCGCAGTTGTCCGTAGCTCAGTTGGTATAGGAGGGAATGGTACGTTTATAGTAAATAAGTAATTTGTTAGGCTATGGAAGGTAAAAATATTGGCCTATTTTGAGGCAGTGCTTCAGCTTTTGCCTGTAGAGACTAAAAAAAGCTACCTCATGCCTCAGCTGGTGTAGTCGGTGTCCCGGCAGAGGCTCGAAAGGGGCACCTCGATAATACAAACCAGAATCCTTACCGCTTAGGTAGCTTGTTCCGTGCTTATCGTTTTGACCAAACTGACAGATATGGGAATAGGGAGAATAATACTAAAATTGATGTTATAATGAAACAGTTCGTAAACATGTGAACATCATTTAGAGGGCTAAGAAGACAATCCAGTCATCTCTGTGCTGGGCCATGACAGCTACGATCCAGTCATCTCTGTGCTGGGCCATGACACCTACGATCCAGTCATCTCTGTGCTGGGCTATGACAGCTACAATCCAGTCATCTCTGTGCTGGGCCATGACAGCTACGATCCAGTCATCTCTGTGCTGGGCCATGACAGCTACGATCCAGTCATCTCTGTGCTGGGCCATGACAGCTACGATCCAGTCATCTCTGTGCTGGGCCATGACAGCTACAATCCAGTCATCTCTGTGCTGGGCCATGACAGCTACAATCCAGTCATCTCTGTGCTGGGCCATGACAGCTACGATCGTTTTTGTTCCACTCGTAAGACTTCGATCAATTTTTTGGATGAGCTGACTTGGCATAACAATCAAGTGTCGATGAAAGACTCTCCTTCGCTACATAAATTTCTGAATTTCTAACTTGATACACACACATAAATTTTACAACAATTCAATTGCTCCTTGGAGCACATCCCATCGTGCAAATCACACAGCCGTTCCCACTGTCCAGAACTGTAGTATAACTGAAATTTTCACCACTTTCTTCACGAAATACCTCACGAGGATCTTAAACCGTGTCCCCTACATTAATCCGTATCCCAAATATATATTACTTGAATATTGATTTTTACTATTATCCTTGGGTCTATCCTGGGAAACTACAGTGAAACCTACCTGTAACGGAACCGCAAAGAACCGAAATTTTTTCCGTTCCAGGCAGGTTCCATTTAATACCGGTACTTAATTTTGGATCCCAGGGACTCTAAAGGTTTTTCATTAAAGACAGGTTTCCGTTATGCTCAGTTTCCGTTTAAGGAAGGATTCACTCTACAAGTTAACACACTCTAGAAGACGACAGTCTCCATAGACAATGTTGTGATAGCTCTCTCACAATATTCGCTGACCATTCGAATGGCTAACAAATCTTGAAGCAAAATTTGCCAGATATGTAATCCTACTTCTTGGTATTCCTGTGTCGAATAAAGTAACACTTTGTATCATGCACCTGTTTGATATTCGACGGAGGCACTGAATAAAGAACGACGCGGAAGATCAAACATTTCTATATGAACCCGCCTGATATCTGCACAGTATTATGAATAAGCCAATATGCGTTCCGAATTTCTCTTCACAGTGACTGCAGAATATCTGTTTTATGAAGTTTTGCCGACGTTTCCACATTTCCTGTCACAATACTTATATAAACTGGTCGCAATCTTACCCTAATCATTTTACCCTAAAGGTATAGGCGGTTGGTTTGCATCTCTAAAGGAACACGGCCCAGAAAGTCGTAATGTGAAAAGGCCTTACTGTAAATTACACATTCATCCCTTGAAAAACATGCTTCAGGACTTATGCCCTTTTTATTCACACAAAAGGGTCCCGTCCACACACACACACACACACACACACACACACACACACACACACACACATGACAGTTCAACATAAAGTGTAACTCATTGCAAGAATACAAACATGCGACGCTTACAGATAATAACACAAAAAAGCGATAGAATAGAGGAGTGAGGAATGTTCTATAGCCCACAGGTTATTAAAGTCTATGATTAGAGAGAAGAGACTGTACACATAAGTTTCGAGCTGGTCTTAAAACTGACCAGCAGGATACATCTAGCAAGTTTGCCACCAATTTCAGTGCTTAATCATGTAGATACTGCAAAAAAAAAAGACAAACTGAATTTGATTTAGGTCTCGTCAGTTATATTACCCGTCGACTGAGAGTAAATCCTTATTACCTGTTCAATCCACTTTATTGGCAAAGTTTCCATACAATAATAAAAGGATACACTCAATACTCCACGCTAACCAATAGAGCATAGCTAAGGCTTAACTGGGATACCAATTTAAAAAAAATAAAAGATCTAATCAGCTTTTTATCGGGTAAGATTTCGTACGTCCGACAGCCATTTCTGGTCTTCATGGCCAGATATCCATGTGCCTTCAATTTAACGTTACATACTCGGACGAGTTTGGTTCAATTCTATATTTATAGTCCTACAAATGTACAATTTAACCACACTAATTGTGTAATTTCACTGTCCTACATGTTTCGAACACTTAATTTCGGTTCATCTTCAGGGACTCGTCTCAAATCACACACTATTTACACCAACTGGTACAATTGTTTACATAGTAAAACAAGAATTCTTTACAATTGTGTATATACACTGTTTAAAATTATAATATTAAGTTTGGTTCAATTGTTTGTTGCTTCGATTTCCGGAAAGAGTGCAGGCGTTGAGGGCCCTGTGCTATGCTATAATATGTTTATATATTAACAAGGTTAATATATAAACATATTACAACATATATGTTTCTATATTAAACTTATTAATATATAAACTTATTGTAACATGTTATATGTTTATATATTAACCAGGTTAATATATAAACTTATTACAACATATATGTTTATATATTAAACTTGTTAATATATAAACTTATTGTAACATGTTATATGTTTATATATTAACCAGGTTAATATATAAACTTATTACAACATATATGTTTCTATATTAAACTTGTTAATATATAAACTTACTGTAACATGCTATATGTTTATATATTAACCAGGTTAATATATAAACATATTACAACATATATGTTTCTATATTAAACTTGTTAATATATAAACTTATTGTAACATGTTATATGTTTATATATTAACCAGGTTAATATATAAACTTATTACAACATATATGTTTCTATATTAAACTTGTTAATATATAAACTTATTGTAACATGTTATATGTTTATATATTAACCAGGTTAATATATAAACTTATTACAACATATATGTTTCTATATTAAACTTGTTAATATATAAACTTATTGTAACATGTTATATGTTTATATATTAACCAGGTTAATATATAAACTTATTACAACATATATGTTTCTATATTAAACTTGTTAATATATAAACTTATTGTAACATGTTATATGTTTATACATTAACCAGGTTAATATAGAAACTTATTACAACATATATGTTTATATATTAAACTTGTTAATATATAAACTTATTGCAACATGTTATATGTTTATACATTAACCTGGTTAATACATACACTACTTATAACGTATTATATGTTTACACATTGAACTGGTTAATATACAAACACATTATAACATATTACATGTTTATATATTAACCTTGTTAATATATAAACTGATTATAACATTATGTGTTTATATATCAACCTTGTTAATATTTAAACTTATAAGATATTAGTTTATACATTAAACTGGTTAATAAATAAACATATTATATCATATACTTATATATTAACCAACCTTAACCTACAGTTTAGCTGTTGAAATCTTTATTTAATGATTACTACTGATGTAACCTGTTATACACCAGCAAGTCTTAAATCTGGTGTATGAAATCCCTGAGGGTGGCACAGACGTGCCGAAACATGTAGGTGTTGTGAAAGAACGTACTTTTACACGTGTTTGTAACTTGTGCATTAAGTTGGTTGCATAAATGAATATTAAGCAAAATGCACGGAATGAATAATTTAAAACAAAAGAACTTCGTTAAATAGTTCACACGAAGGCGCCACTGGCTTTGTATTAATATCAAAGGAAATATCACATGAACGTTAAATCGCTGTTGTGGCGAGGACGAATGTGTCACATAAATGTGATACTTTTAGCCTGTAACACAGTCGATTGTGGGTAACGTGTGGGCAGAGGAAGATGAAGTGAAAAGGTCCGCTCTCAAACACACGGGAAAAAAATTTCTTTATAAACAGAGAATAGCCGTCAGCAGCAAAAATATTATCTATCTGTGGAAATGAATGCGTTAAAATGAAATAAAAATCAAGAAGAGAAGTAAGGTATATTGCAGATTACTCTAGTCCGAAACATATTTCCCAAACGTGTTCTTTGCAACTGCCATACTTCCTAAAATTCCAAAACACTAAAATACTTAACTCCGAGCACAGACCTTGTTGATAAGGTAACGCAATTTTCAAACGGAAATTTTTATACTGAATTATTTTTTTTTCCAATGGCTCGACAGCCCTGAGGGGGCCTAGGCCGCCTCATTTTACGACGCTTCACGATCACACACTTTTTAGACACACCACACTCGGTAGGACTCCTCTAGACGAGGGATCAGCCCGTCGCAGAGACCTCTACCTGACGACACACAACACTCACAAGAGACAGACATCCATGCCCTAGGCGGGATTTTTTTTGCCTGTCCGGGGTTTTTTTCCCTTTGATCCATTTTTGTACTGTTTAAATCCTTTCGTCCTTCATGTCACTTTACGTTCCATGCTACCGTCCTTGCAACAAACACAACACAAACATCCATGCCCCCGGCGGAATTCGAACCCACAATCCCAGTAAGCGAACGGCCGCAGACCCACGCCTTAGACCGCACGGCCACTGGGATCGGCACTGAATTATTGGTTATATAAATTGTATACTTAAGAGTGGGGATAGAATGACAAATACTAAATAACCTAAGCGGCAAGGCTTAATACCTTATGCAGTTTAATTACATATATACAGAACGGAAATACCGAAAATAATAGAGCAGAAAACGGTCGTGGGACAAGGGTTTTCACGATAATAGAAAAGAACAGACTGAAGGCAAATTTACGGTTTGCTTACACGTGACACCGTATGGTATCTGATACCTCCACCTTCACGCAGCATGTCCTTCCGAAACGTCTATTAAACTACGCGGTGTGACGGCCACTTTAATAACCATTGACGTTAAAAGCGTAACGTAATTTACACATTCAAGGCGTTTGAGAACAAGATGTTAAGAGAATATTTGGTTACAAGGAGGATGAGAAAGCTGTAGCCTACAGAGCTTTGTAGTTATCGGTGTTTTTCATCAAGTATAATTAGTACAAGCCGATCCCAGTGGCCGTGTGGTCTAAGGCGTGGGTCTTCGGCCGCTCGCTTACTGGGATCGTGGATTCGAATCCCACCGGGGCATGGATGTCTGTCTCTTGTGAGTGTTGTGTGTTGTTAGGTAGAGGTCTCTGCGACGGGCTGGTCCTTCGTCCAGGTGAGTCCTACCGACTGTGGTGTGTCTGAGTGTGATCGTGAAGCCTCGACGAAACGAGGAGGCCCAGGCCCATATAGGGCTGTCGAGCCATACAAAAAAAATAATTAGTACACTAAAATGAAGGGGGTGATATTGGTGGGACACGTAGCATGAGATCGGTGAGGCGATCAGCCGGACTGTGAATAACGCAACAGTTAATAAACCAGTAAGCCCGTCAGTCAGTCAGTCAGTCAGTCAGTTAACCACTCTGATCTGACTGGGTGAGATTATATCCTTATGAAACTGTGTCTATAATCGAACCACCAATCAACACCCGAATCACAGATGAGTGAAAACGGAGCATCCGTGATTTCAGGTTTCCGCCGCGACGTAGATATGCGCCCTTCTTGGACATTACGCAGCGTTGAGTGGTAATTCTGTACCGACGTTTCGGTACAACCTATCGGGTTACATCTTCAAGGTCAAGAAATCCAACAAGAAAGCTTTCTTCATGGACTTCTTGCCCCTTGAAAATTGGACGGATAGGTTGTCCCTAAACGTCCGTACAGAAGTGTAATTCAACGCTGAGTAATATCCCAGAAGAGAGCAGATCTCAACATCGAGTACCGGTGGAATTACACGCAATTTACAAGGGTAAAAAACGAAGTAATCGGAGAAGTTACTGTTTCAGTGTCATTATATCCATGATAAACTCCCACATGGACCATCTTGGCAACAAACCCGAGTAGCCCGAGATGTGAAGCTCGCAATTAACATGATGGGCCATGGCACGACCTCAATAAGTCATTCATTCAGTCAGTCAGTCATTCAGGGATAAAGGCAATCTATACAGACGCATGTTGCCACAATGACATGACCATCATGTTTGATTCCTTCTAGCGAATGCGAATGAATTCAGAAGATGATAAATGAGACCGTAATGTAAATTCCTCAGGAACAGAAGTCGTTATGCGGGTAACAGCAACCCGCAACCAAGCAGGCCGTATTACAAATGCATATATATATGTCGCCTACAATGCATAAAATTCCCCACAGACCCCCGATGTCAGGGCCAGGTCATTACAGTTTTTGAAATCCATTCTTCGTTCTCCGTCAGTCCCAGTGACACTGACGTCATAACTCGGTATGTATACGCGCCAGTGTTCGAACTGGACGTTATCTGCATAGACGTTGAGGTGCCAAACGTCTGACTTATGCCATCATCTACTGTTTGTTAAAAATGTACACCGTTTCGGAAACCAGATCTGTTTCAGGTAAGACATGAAGAGTTAAACCTAGTGTGTTGGGCCTGTTGGATGCAGGTGCGCACCCAGAATTTTTCTTTGGGGGGGGGGGAGTGTTGACCCTGAGGCTGTATATAATTTATCTTTGAGTTTAAAAATTATGTCATAAAAATCATGCTCTAAGTACAACATAACACTGTTTGCAACTGCATTTATATACAACTACTATATATATATTTATATATATATATATAAAACTACATGTTCCGTGACTCAATCACGGTGCCCTATCTTCTTGTATTTTTTTTAATTTTATTAATTTATTTTTCAGAATTCTAGTGCACTATTCATCAGCCGATTTCAGTGGTTGATTTTAGCAAAAGAGCAAATTACGTAAAATTTTTGATATAATAATATCTACAAAACCTGTTTCTTTTTTTAAATTTCGTTTTTGGGAAGTTTACCGAGCTGCAGCCTCCCCCCCCCCTTTTTGGGGTGCGCCTCTGGTTGGATGGAATTAATATTTAACCCGATATAAATACGAGCTTTAAAAAACAGACTCAGTAGTTTAGGTATCGTAGGTTTTGTGGTTTTCCTGACGACAGACACAGATAAAGCTTCCGAAACGCTGTGTGCTTTCAACAGAAAGAGAAGATTGAAAATATCCAACACGCGCTTCACATGAACAACAGAGCACAGTGACAAGCCGTTCGAATAAGGTACACGGCTGATTGCTTCGTGGTTAACGTAAGGGCACACGAGCTGTGTTGACTTATACACTAGTGGGGACATCCGTGACTGCGCAGCTGGACAGATCGGTACGGCAAGTTCCCTAGACGAGATACAAAACACAGAAACTTGAAGGCACATACAGGAGTGCCAACCAGAACACTGCCACGTTCGATCTGATGCAGAAACACTAACGTCTGTCATTACATGTAAGAAGGTAAAGCAATCCCTGTACAGATCTGGACAGGCCCTGAGCTTTCCAGGAGGTTGAGGCTGCCAGATTTCAAGACAATCGGCACATAAAAGTGGTAAGGTTGTCAGCCCTACGCACCGGCCGCCTTTATCCCAAGGAAATATTCCTGGTACTCATTTCTGTTGGAGATTGAGTCGACCCCAGGGCCATAGTGCGGCTGGAAGGATTAAGTCAATAAAAATCTAACCCGTGACCTTCCGGCTCGTAGCGCAGTGCCTCAACCAACTGCGCCAGCGCGTGCCCCTGTCATTAAGTGTACTGTAACATAATATAAAATTACTTTTCTAACCTACTGTATTTTAGTAAGTTTTAAATTTTGGTGTAAAGCTCCCTAAAGATGGCGTAAATGACGCCGAAACATGTAGCAGCAATATAAGACTATATTTTTCTGTGTCAAATGTGTATTCTTCGGTGTCATGAATGAATAAATTCAGTATATGTATCGGAAATGTGTATATTTTCCTCAAAGTTTCTAATCTGGTTTTGTACTGCCAAGTTTCCACCTGATGTGCTTGCGTGTCAATGCGCAGCGGTGACATCATGAGAGCTGGGGCCCATAATTTATTTCAGCGTGTTAGCTGTGTGGTGCAGATACCGCGAAATTCCGTGACAGGTTGGTTCACCATCGGAAGTTAAAGATTGGGGTATTCAGTGACGTTGTTCCGGCTCGCTGAACTGTCGCACTTCGTACATAGTCTGGGTGCCGGTAACACTGTCACGTTGTAGCCTGCCATATTCGCACCGTCAGGAATTGTTCACTTTTTCTTTCATGCTGACTATACACTTTAGTGAAATCTGCGGTCTTCTGGGTTATTACGCGGCGTTCTGTGGTAATTGATTACCGACGTTTCGGGTCAACGTATCGGTCCATTCCTCACGAGATAAGAGTCCGAGTGGGAAAGAAAGCCTATAACGTAGATTTGGAAAGTACGGCGGGGTAGCAAACTGTGTGATGTGATGACAGCCAATAGGGTGAGAGATGGGTGGATACAAACAGCGTAAAAGCTGCTGGGCGTACCGAGAATGCAAATAGCTAAGGCAGTTGGAAAAACATACAATTATGGAATAGAATAACAGTGAAGGAGGAAAATGGAAAAACATATATGGAACAGAGTAACAGTGAAGGAGGAAAATGGAAAAACATATATGGAACAGAGTAACAGTGAAGGAGGAAAATGGAAAAAAATATATGGAAAGAGTAACAGTGAAGGAGGAAAATGGAAAAACATATATGGAACTAGAGTAACAGTGAAGGAGGAAAATGGAAAAAATATATGGAATAGAGTAACAGTGAAGGAGGAAAATGGAAAAACATATATGGAATAGAGTAACAGTGAAGGAGGAAAATGGAAAAACATATATGGAATAGAGTAACAGTGAAGGAGGAAAATGGAAAAACATATATGGAATAGAGTAACAGTGAAGTAGGAAAATGGAAAAACATATATGGAATAGAGTAACAGTGAAGGAGGAAAATGGAAAAACATATATGGAATAGAGTAACAGTGAAGGAGGAAAATGGAAAAACATATATGGAATAGAGTAACAGTGAAGGAGGAAAATGGAAAAACATATATGGAATAGAGTAACAGTGAAGGAGGAAAATGGAAAAACATATATGGAATAGAGTAACAGTGAAGGAGGAAAATGGAAGAAACATATATGGAATAGAGTAACAGTGAAGGAGGAAAATGGAAAAAAATATATGGAATAGAGTAAAAGTGAAGGAGGAAAATGGAAAAACATATATGGAATAGAGTAACAGTGAAGGAGGAAAATGGAAAAACATATATGGAATAGAGTAACAGTGAAGGAGGAAAATGGAAAAACATATATGGAATAAAGTAACAGTGAAGGAGGAAAATGGAAAAAACATATATGGAATAGAATAACAGTGAAGGAGGAAAATGGAAAAACATATATGGAATAGAGTAACAGTGAAGGAGGAAAATGGAAAAACATATATGGAATAGAGTAACAGTGAAGGAGGAAAATGGAAAAACATATATGGAATAGAGTAACAGTGAAGGAGGAAAATGGAAAACATATATGGAACAGAGTAACAGTGAAGGAGGAAAATGGAAAAACATATATGGAATAGAGTAACAGTGAAGGAGGAAAATGGAAAAACATATATGGAATAGAGTAACAGTGAAGGAGGAAAATGGAAAAACATATATGGAAGAGTAACAGTGAAGGAGTAAAATGGAAAAACATATATGGAATAGAGTAACAGTGAAGGAGGAAAATGGAAAAACATATATGGAATAGAGTAACAGTGAAGGAGGAAAATGGAAAAAGCATATATGGAACAGAGTAACAGTGAAGGAGGAAAATGGAAAAACATATATGGAACAGAGTAACAGTGAAGGAGGAAAATGGAAAAACATATATGGAATAGAGTAACAGTGAAGGAGGAAAATGGAAAAAAATATATGGAATAGAGTAACAGTGAAGGAGGAAAATGGAAAAAACATATATGGAATAGAATAACAGTGAAGGAGGAAAATGGAAAAAATATATGGAATAGAGTAACAGTGAAGGAGGAAAATGGAAAAACATATATGGAATAGAGTAACAGTGAAGGAGGAAAATGGAAAAACATATATGGAATAGAGTAACAGTGAAGGAGGAAAATATAAGGATAAAGCTAGATAAATAAATCCAAAATAAACCAACAGTAAAAATTAAAAATGTAAATGAATAATTAGAAGAATAAAGAATCAAAACAGCGCGAGGGAAGGGGGGGGGGGGCGGAGGAGAACACGAAAAGTGGTTTCTCGGATACCTGTGCGAGAACACACTTTAGATTCGCCACAAGCAGTACAGTAACAACGTAATATAATACTATTCTGACATATAACACCGTGTTGATCCGTAATATGTTACCGGCGTTTCGGAAGAACCTGCTGCTTCTCCAGGCAAGTTATTCTTCTTCGGATACCATGAAGATGTAGGCAAAAAGCTCTTTTGTAAGGTAAATTACGAATTAGAAATTACCAATCAACACAGAATCGCAGCCAACAATAATGCATTTTTTTTACCACAACTGCCACTTCTATATCCTCAAATCACACAACATAAAATAACTTCCTACAAAACACAACACAATTATTATAAACTAAAATGTAGTCCCGTTAAAATACTAAAGGGGAAAATTTTCAGCATCAAATCCACTGACAAAAATTTCAGGTGCACTTGAAATTTTCTTTTGCCTACAGAAACAAATTAAAAAAGAAACTACCAGCCTCAATAAACCAGTCTGCATACCGCTTTGACTAACAAATTTCAACACTTTGCCATACACATGTATAGGCCATTAAGGCACCAAATTTACTGCGGCACTGACGGGTCGAGCTTACGTTAGTGTGTCAACTGAGGCCAAAGAAAATATAACGGCAGAATATAAATTGCTTAATTTTTCATTCGGGTCATACTATTAAATGCTTGGTAACATACAGCCACAATAGCAAGTGTTTTTCTTATACTGATATGAAGATGGAAAGCAAGAAAGCTGAATATGTGGGAATATGAGGAACGTTATTACATCAGCCACTGAACAACGCAGACAGACACGCAGTTCTGCGCCTTATATGGAACCGGAAATTTTATTAATGTATTCGCAAGAGTCTGACAAAAGACCCTAGCTTGGATTACATGAACCAAATTCAGAACAGGGGTCAAACATGTAGCACGCATTGATGTGATAGAAAATGCATACAAATTTTCAATG
The DNA here is from genome assembly GCA_021186555.1 of Reticulitermes speratus. NCBI lineage: Eukaryota > Metazoa > Arthropoda > Insecta > Blattodea > Rhinotermitidae > Reticulitermes > Reticulitermes speratus. Next base: position 52,642,935 of record JAJKFL010000005.1, read on the forward strand.
TGAACACTTTAAGGTAAGAAATCACTTTGGAGACTTAGACGATGACACGAGGATAATATTAAAAATGATTTCAGATAACGAAATACCTAACAAATGACAACAAGTGAAATAAAACTCATGCATTGCTACAGACTCATGTTTTTGAGAGGATCTATATGTTTTCTCTGGACTGTCGTCGTGAGTGTTAGGGGACTGTACCAGGCTGTGAAGGTCAACTACCTTGAGTAGGAAACAGTACGCCACACCGTGCTTCACACGTCTGTTACACACAGCAGATTAAATCGGACTGTGTGACTAAGTGATGCAGTGCACCGTACGCGCGGCGATAGCACTGGCTTTAAGTCATGCAATTGCCGTTAAACTTGTCGCGCAGTATCTATAATTTCTAGAGAAGAAATTAAGACGATACTTAATCATTTGTCCAACAGGTGTTAAGCACATCTAACAGTTGAAGGGGGCCTTTCCAACACCTAATCTAACATGCGGTAAGTTATACGAGTATATTACATTACGATTTGTAAGGACGCTAAGCTTGCCGTGCTTCTGAGTTCAGTTTTCAATTTAATCCCTGTAGTCGTGAAAAATATATGGAAAGAATGAGGTAAGGCCTACTGAATATATTTACCCAGTAGGTTTCAAGAGGGACTGAGGCATACCAGGAAAAACCTTACAATATTCGGTGTCTCAGCCTACATTCGAATTGAGAATATCAAGCTTTCTAAATGTGGAATGTTTATCATGCTTGCTGGTCTACCTCAAAAGTGATTTTGTATTAAAATATTCCTCCCTGTCTGAAAACGAAGATTTCTCACTTCATTTAACCAATTACGCCCGCAGTCATTTACCACACTGTAGCTCCAGCTGTGTACCGCGCCAGATTCCAGAAAGAACAAAGCACAAAGTATTCCCCAGAGAGTGACGTTAACAGACTGCAAGTCCCACCTGTTCCACTGTAGCAAAAAAAACTACCGAGCGTTTCAAAGCGCACGCCGTTACAAATTATCGCAGTTCGCTCACGAGTTAAGATTATAATTCTCATAATTTTGTCGCCCATTTTAAGTTATTTGTCGTGACCTTTTCTTAATTTGTTGAGTATTTCCTTAACTCCATACAACATCTACAATTCTTCATTAACCTTTTCACTGCGGACACAATTAACGAAAAGTAACGGAATTCCCTTTCTTCTACTTTAATCGTGATCACTGCTATTTGTAAGTACTGTCCGCAATATATTTAAATTTTGAAACGTATTCAAGATATTTACTACAAAAAAGACATTACAACTTCGTAACTGATTGTGGTTGTTTCATGCTCTTTTATTTATTTTATCAATATTTAATCTCAAACCCATTACTTTATGTGCTTGTTCGTCTGACGTCATTTCCGATACCTACTATCATCTTTAATCTTAATTCACCGTGCATTTTGATTATTTAAGATAAACCACCAACAAAATGCACAAATTTATAAGGTGCAGATTAGCTCCTTATATCATGATATTACCCTACGCGTTTCAGCTCTTCGTGAGCCATCATCAGGGGTCTTTTACTCTTATAAAAGGTGCTTTACAAATGCTGCATCTGTTGATGACACTTTTTTTAAAAATTATGCACTATCTGGAGCATAAAACACTTGTTCATAAGTTAAAAACACACGAGTCATAAAACACAGTTAAAATGATGGTTTGTTAAAAATAGCTTGTTAAAAACACTGTTCACTGCGTCTATTATATAAGAAAATTGTTCGCACTTCTAAAAGTTACAGGAGATCACACACTGCACTGTGCTGGTTGCGATGGACTTTGATGTCTATGTCTATCGCCGTGCTACATCAAAGTCCATCGCAACCAGCACAGTGCAGTGTGTGATCTCCTGTAACCTTTAGAAGTGCGAACATCCTTTATATAATAGAAGCAGTGAACAGTGTTTTTAACAAGCTATTTTTAACAAACCATCATTTTAACTGTGTTTTATGACTCGTGTGTTTTTAACTTATGAACAAGTGTTTTATGCTCCAGATAGTGCATAATTTTTAAAAAAAGTGTCATCAACAGATGCAGCATTTGTAAAGCACCTTTTATAAGAGTAAAAGACCCTGATGATGGCTCACGAAGAGCTGAAACGCGTAGGGTAATATCATGATATAAGGAGCTAATCTGCACCTTATAAGTTGTGCATTTTGTTGGTGTTTTATCTTAAAAAACCTACTATCATGACTAAAGTTTCAGTATATCTACTCAATCACTCCAAGAAATTTTCAGAACAGCACCTCTAATTAGTCTCCGACGGGTTCCTCTCGTGTTCCTTACAATTCCTTGTTCATTAAACATTCTAACATTCGACGCCTACTCTATGTAGGCCCACATCCTGCCGTGAGTATGAACATAACACGTCTCACTGTGAGTGTGAACTACTAAGCTGGAGTGACAAAGTGCCTGAAGTAAAGCACGTACAAAAATAGCAGGATTATTTGGAACTATTTATTGTTACAGAAATGTTCCTGCCACTCTTAGGCAAGTTCTTCATTAACACCGTCTTAAACCGGGATTAGACGGCGCGTGGCTCGGCTCGTTTTACGTCATAACTGACGTCATTGACAAAGAATCGTATTCAAACGCGCCATGTATCCAGCCTGGCGCGGCGCGGCTTGTGATTTGGCGAGCGAGGCTCGTTGGATCGCCGCAGAATCGGTTTTTTCACGATCCTCAAAGGGAATCGGCGCGGGCAGCTGTTGCGGCTACACGGGGCTTGCAGTGTACGAGCCAAGCCAGTCGCAGGAGAACAACACGACGCGTTATTCCACAAGCCGAGCCGAACCTACCCGAACAAGGCCGCTGGTCCGCCATTTGCCGAGCTGCGCCGCGTCGTGTAGCCAGATTGTCTTTTCTGTTCCGATCTGTTGGCCGAGCAAGTGTCGTCACGTCACTCGACGAGCCGTGCGCCGTCTAATCCCGGCTTTAGAAATTCTCGTGAGTAATGCCACTACCATTAGTCACGCTAGCCAATCCTTTCAGGCATCTATCCCACAAATACACGCATAATCGTATCAATACCAATTAATATACGCAGATACTACTGGCTACCAACATATATTGAACGACTGAGACAAATGAGGTTGAGGAAAGGAGATAAGAAGCGACTGGCTACAGTACTTCTGTTAGGTCATCTGTATCTGCGTCTTCCTGGCTGTCTTGAAGTTTAATGATGTAATGTTTTAGAGAAAGATAAGGAGGAGTCAGCAGCACACAGTGTGCTGCTGACTGACAGACTGGTTCACGTACAGGTTGACCGACAGACCCACCAACAATCCAAACAACCAACAAAACAAAACAAAACAAACAAACAATCACGCCAAGCAGATTTCCATTACAGAATATAACAATTGCTTATTCAGAGAAGAAATTTTCCGCATTTTAAAAAACCCAAAGGTTTATAATATTATTCAAAATAACTCTCCACTGGTCCTTCTCTTGAGTCAGATAATCCAGTCCACATACTCCAGGCTTACTTGAAATCTGCGGTCTTCTGGAGTATTACGCGGCGTCGTGTGGTAATTGTTTACCGACGTTTCGGGACAACGTGAGGATGGGACCGATACGTTGTCCCGAAACGTCGGTAAACAATTACCACACGACGCCATGTAATAACCCAGAAGACCGCAGATTTCATCAACATCGTGGCGGAAACCTGAAATCAGGTTTCCTTCTTTACAATCCTTTTTAAAATTATCATCATTTTACCTGTATATCTTTCATAGCGTTCTTTCCTTCGGGTTTTTCCACCGAAAACTCTGTATTTAATTCTCTTCTGTGCATGCTACAGGCCCCACCCATTTCATCCTCCAAAATTTCAGCCTCCTAATAATATTTATCGTGAAGACAACCCACTAGCTCCAAAATATACAACTTCCTGCACCCTCGTGTTGCTACCCCCACCCTTTCAGCTCAACACCCTGTTCTCAAACATCCACAGTCTATGTTATTCCTTTAATGTGTGAGACCAAGATTCACACCCATGCAATAAAATATTTACGTGAAGTGTCCTCTGTATCAGTTCCACATTTACGAAAAAAAAAAACAGATTGAGAGGAAAACCACGAAACTGGAGATTTTATGTCCGTAGAAGGAAAAGTTACGTCGACATGATATTAAGGCGAGTGATCGGCGGAATCATGGGACAGTGCAACGTGACACTTCACACGAACACATCTGAAACAGACATAAATGACCCGTATTTACGACGAACCGACGTAAAAAAAGCTAAGTGTGTAAATGCTTATTTCAACCGCCGTTTATCTCGCGAAGCTCACACCAATTCCCCAGACATTACACAGTCCTCTACTTATGTACATTCATTTCACATCTCTTCCGTTCGAAATGGAAACCACGTCAGTAAAAACATGTATATCTGCCTCATACTAAAACTTCCGTACGCTGTTTGCATTAATTTAACAATAGCTACACACACATACAGTCATTTATACTGCATACAGCAATATATGTTTACACTTCTCGTGTTAGTTGTTTGCCAACAGAGGAGCCAAAACACAACACGCAACACTCAATACACATCCCAATACGTACAGCATCTCCAGCTGTTAAATTGATACGCAAATATTGTGGTAGAGTGCAGATGACCTTGTGCTACTGGCTAAAGAAGAAACTGTGCTACAGGGCATGAGTGATAGACGAACTGAAATTGGAAGATGCTATGAAATGGGAATGAATGTGGAAACATCTAAGGTACTGAGGATCTCAAGGCAGCCATCCCCAATACAGATTATGATAGATCAAAAACAACTGGAGAATGTGGAATGTTTAAACTGTTTGGGCAGCATGATAACAAATGATGCAGGGTGTACACGTGAAATTAAATCCAGAATTGCCATGGCAAAAGCAAGATTCAAAAGAAGACTCTTTTCACCAGCAAACTGGATATAAATTTAAGGAAGAAACTAGTAAAGTGCTACATTTGGAGCATTTCTTTCTATGGTACTGAAACGTGGACACTTCGGAAAGTAGATAAGAAGTAATTGGAAAGTTTTGAAATGTGGTGCTGGAGAAGAATGGGGAAGATCAGTTGGACCGATCGTGTGAGAAATGAAGATGTATTACACAGAGTCAAGGAGGAGAGGAATATCGTACATACAATAAAAAAGAAAAGGCTAACTGGATTGGTCACATCTTGCTTAGAAACTGCCTTCTAAAACAAATTATTGAAGGAGAGATAGAGGGAAGGATAGACGTGACGGAAAGACGAGATAGAAGACGTAAACAGCTACTGGATTATGTTAAGGAGAGAATACTGAATACTGAAAGAGGAAGCACTAGATCGCAGTCTGTGGAGAACTCGCTTTGGAAGAGGCTACGGACCAGTCGTAAGACAGACTACAGAATGAATGAATGAATTAGAGTTATTGGGTGAGTGTGGGAGCCTTGATCCTTCTCTTCTTTAATTACGCAAGCAGACTTCGATTTCTTAATCTGAGTGTCGTTTCTCTTCATGGCTGTAGCTGGAATAAAAAACCCAACAATATTTAAGGTGCCCCTTGATTTCGAGCATGGAGAAATTGCGGTCCTACGAAACGGAAGTGAATTTCTACCAGATCAGACGGAGGACTGTAAGACTACGAATTTAATGAGCACTTTGCGGAGATGCGCATGCGCATAAACAAAGTACAGTACGCGATATTTCAGGCTTCCGCCGCACTGCAGTTGAGATCTTCGCTCTTCTTTGATGTTACGCGGTGTAGGTTGGTAGTTGGTCGCCGACGTTTCGGGATCTTTAAACATTTGTCTGATAGGGTTTTCCCGAAACGCCGGTAACCAAATATCAACGTAGGCCTGAAATAATAGTAGTAATTTGGTAGTAATGTGGGTGGGGCCTGTGTCCCCTGTCATGAATTTAAACCTGATGGTATAGTTAGTGGCCAGGTTTGTTACTAAACTGACCTTCTACGATAGCAGATGGAGCAGAAACAAGAGTCCGCATATAATGTCAGTTGCACCAGCGGCTTTATTCATGACAAACAAAGAGCGCATTAATGTATTGCACAGTTTCATTTACAAAATAATGTGAACAAGAGAACATATTTAGGATTGTTGTAGCTGCTTGTTTAATTCCTGGCAACAAACCGTGTTATGTCATTGCCTACATCTGCTGAGATATTGTCCTATAATTACCGTGATAATGATCTCCGAAATGATGTCACTAATGCCGCAATGTGACATTTATTGTTAACGTTATGTTACTGTCCTTTGTGCCGTCAGATGGCATTGTTGCGTTAGTTACAGCAGTGAGAGTGAAACTTCGCTCTTGAATTTCACTGAACGTTGCTTCAGATATTTTAGAATTTATCTTATCAGAAAATATCGCGCCTCGAACAGGACTTCCTACTTAGCCATTTCTGATCGTCTATAGCGTGGTATTCAACCTAGGGTACGCGTACCCCTGGGGGTAGCAAAGACATCTTAGGGGGTACGTATAATTAAAAGAAATAAATATATTATTTCATGATAAACACTGAGTAATCAGGGCCAGATTTAGGGTTAGCCACAAGAGACCCGGACGTAAGGACATGCGATTTGGGAGCGCCATTTGTTCTCTCTCTCTCTGTCATTTATGCGATTTTATCTGGGCGGCTAGTTTCATTTTGTTCCACATAGTGCATATAATTTTGCTTTGCTAAAATACCTTTGTTCCTTTATTAATTTTTATATTATAGGCAATAATATATTTGTTATTTAATAGCTTGATTCTCCTTTTTCTCTTTAAAACTTATTATTTAATACATTATTTTGGATGTAATTTATTTAACTTATTTTAGATGTAGATTATAGACTATGTATAACTTGAATTATGCACCAACAACTTGGGGGTACAAAGTTGAAGAGAAATTATATATGGGGGTACGCGAACAAAAAAGGTTGAATACCACTGGTCTATAGCAGTGGTCCCAAAGTGCCCTCCGCGGACCCGAAGGGATCTGCGGATAATTTATATAATGGCTAATTAGAAATTTACTTATTTTTGTTAGCCAAAGAAATGTTTGCCGATCCCAGTGGCCGCGCGGTCTAAGGCGTGGGTCTGCAGCCCCTCGCTTACTGGGATTGCAGGTTCGAATACCGCCGGGGGCATGGATGTCTGTCTCTTGTGAGTGTTGTGTGTTGTCACGTAGAGGTCTCTACGACGGGCTGGTCACTCGTCCAGAGGAGTCCTATCGAGTGTGGGTGTGTCTGAGTGTGATCGTGAAGCTTCGAAAAAATGAGGCCCGCCTAGGCCCCCAAGGGGATGTCGAGCCATTGAAAAAAAAAAAGAAATGTTTTGTTAAAATAATCGTAGAATTTCTTTAATAGTCATGTTTTATTTCGTATGACTGTTGGAATATCTAACACCTGTACGCAAGAATCGAGCGACAAGTCAGTTTAACTAAGGTCAAATCAGCAACGCATTGTTACGTATGCTACAGATGTGTATTCGTAGCTATCTAAAATCAGTTCTGAGATATAATTTTTTTTTATTGTGGACACTTATCATCGTGACACTCTATATGTACGTGAGCAAGAATGTGAAAATTCATGGTTATTTTTCGAAGACAAAAGGGGCCCGCCAGCAAAAAATTTGTGAAACACTAGTCTATAGCCCATTCGCTTTATGCCAAGCTCTCTGATTCTTGCCGGCTACTATACAAAATTTATACACCGAACTGTAAGTCAGGCAGTATCGGGTGTTACTACGTGCGACAGTTGACAAGTTACTTTACTGTGCTGCCATTTGCACGGTATTAATAATAACCACAGTGCTGTATTCTCAGTGACATGTAGTGTATAATATCTGACTATTTAATTAACTGATTTACTGATTTATTTACCAAGCTTATGTATGTAATCGTGTCCATTATAGCCCGCCACTGCACTTAATCACTAGACAAACTCAGTCTGCTCGCTATAAAAAGTTCTTGGCAATCCATTTTAATATTATCATCCCAATAACACAAGTTTTATCGTGCTATATTTCTATTCTTTCAGAGTTGCTTACTTAAATACGGGAAAACAGAAGATATCGCCGATCAGAAATGTAGGGGTCGCCGGCGAACTGCCTTTACCCAGAGAAACAAAAGAAAAATTGTTGGGCTCATCAGAGAGAATCGACACGCGATAGTGAGGGAAATGGCAACAGAGACTGGCGAAGGGCTCTGTGCGGTCCACAAGATAGTCAAAAGAAAAAGGCACAGACAGGTCGTCCCGAAACGTCGATACAGAACTACTACTCAACGCTGTGTAATATAACAGAAGAGTGTAGATCTCGGACATGAGGCTAATAATCGCTTTTCGTAATTTTGCGAACGCGTCTAAAAAACTTAACACTTAACAGTTTGCAACTCGTTACCATCCCTTGCGTATTTTTTGCGATCAGGCGCAAGTGATACGAAGTTTATTGCCAACAACAGCGCAACTTCACATTTTCGTTTAGATCGCAGAGTCACGCTGATGACAGATTTCGAGCAACATGAATAGAGCTAAGAGAGTACGGTAATAGGTCCTGACTTAACGCCGTCAACTCTGTGAAAGTTTGCAGTGCAAGTAAGGAACCAGAAATGAGGCACGAAATTGCACCGTTTTCCTAATCCAACAATTTTTTTTTTATTTTGATACTGTAATCAGTACTGCCTTGACCACTCACACCCTTCTAGCGCCGAGGTTAAAGAAACAGTAGAGCTATACCTCCACTGCCCCTCTGTGCCTTCATGGCCTGTTCTAGGGAGATACGGAGAGAGAATCAGTGCTGCCAACACAATTTTGGTATGAAATGTTAGTATACTGTGCACGCTAGGATGGAGACGTGGTGGAAAGAGCTTCTATGTATGGGCACTATATTTCCTTTCTCTTAGATTTCACTAATTATGTGCAAAATGTTTAAGTATTTATTAATGAATTGTTTTACAAATTTTGGAAAATGAATAAAGTTATCAACAACGCATACATGCAAAATTCTAAAGTGAAAATTACACCATTTTTCGTTTATGAATTGTCTGTAATTTTTCTAATGGCTAGGACCGTGAATACCAAGTCAAAAGGGAGTAAGTTGTGAGTACTTACAATGAAAGTATCTGGGTAGGCTCAGTACTCACTCCTGCTAAACTTAACCACGGACTTTGCGACGTAAATAAGTTCAGTGTACGTTCATCTATCCACGCTGGTTCTCAGATTGTCTATGAAGACCTCGCCGTCTGTACTGGAAGCGATCAAAATTTGTACAACTTTAAAGTTTGGACAGCTGATACAATTTTCAGAAGAGTTGTCACCAGATACGATGGACATTTAAGATAATTCGGTTTCGTCCCGAAGCAATTAAATTGCCCAATTTGGCAACGTGACTGCAGTTTGACAGGGGATCTTTATTAGCCGTTTCGATCGCTAACAGGATTGCCAAACGTCCAACGGACGTTTTCAGCTCTGAATTACAAAATGGATGACCACGTGCTTCGCCAACAATTGAGTTTGCCTGCAGTATTTCTCTTGTAAAGCTATTCCACAGTTGTAAAGACTTCAACGTTTTTCCCATTTCAACTTCAACTAAAGTTGTCCTTACAATTTGTTATTTGCAAATTTTTCACACGCCATTGACCGCGGTATTAGTTACTGGTGAAATAACTATTTTCAGAAAACACATATATACGTTTTGCAGAACACATAAATATGTTGTTGAAAACGTATATATATATATGTTACTGTACGGCAGAAATTAAATGGTGGCGTTATTTCCGTGTTTAATTAAAGCTAAAAATGTAGGAGTAAATGGAGGTATACCTCCACGCATTTTAACCTGGAAACTAGAGGTTGAATTTCGTCCTCCTTTAGCCCTGCTCTAAATCTGTTGGATAGAAGGCTGTTTGGGGCCCAGGGTCGGTCTGCGGTACGCAAAGGAAAAATATCGCTTTACTGTACTGGGAATCACACCCTGAGTGTCCGGTTGTTCATGCCTTCGACTAGTCACTTTATCGACCGAGCTATCGTGGCTTTTTTATTCCAATGGCTCGACAGCCCCTTGGGGGCCTAGGCCGCATTTTTCGAGGCTTCATGATCACACTCAGACACAGCACACTCGGTAGGACTCCTCTGGACGAGTGAATAGCCCGTCGCAGCTCTACCTGACAACACACAACACTCACAAGAGACAGACATCCATGCCCTAGGCGGGATTCGAACCCACAATCCTAGTAAGCGAGCAGCCGCAGACCCACGCCTTAGACCGCACGGCCACTGGGATCGGCTACCCTGGCTTATAGATTACCCAAATTACATAAACTCTATGTGTTTGTGAGACTTGTGTCCGATTTTATACACTTTCCGTCGCCTCCGGTTAAAATGCTTATCCGTCACCTGACACTGTCAGCGTCCAATAAGGCGTCTGCATATACATGTTGAAGTCATGCATGAATATCCTATGCGGGGATTTCGTCTTTAACAAGAGATTCTGTTACTGCAAGTTGCCGAAACATGTGCACATCTGCCATTTTCTCGAAATTGACTATGATCTCCTGACGGGGATGAGAGACGTGATTTTCATTTCGGCGTCTAGTCTTCGTAAGCGGCGTCTGCGTTATCGCCTGACACTTGTTCCTAATTTCACGATGCTGATAACTTAAGATATGACCTTCGTAGATCAATTTTATCCTTAATAATAAATTACTAGCTAGAACTATAAAAAAAACAGACACACATGTTAAAATTTATATTTTTACCACTTTATTTACCTGTAAAGTCTTTACAAAATATTCACGAGTCCGTTTCTGCCTGCTGCTATTTACAGCACAGCTTGTGTTCACCGATTTGAGAACCTCAAGTCATATGCAATATTCTATTCCTATCATGAACACGGATTTTGGGACACTCGTTACAGTGCAGCACTTTTATATACCATTCAATTTATGGTTGAATAAATTAGATTACAAAAATTTATACTTTATGCAGAGTAGATATTTCTGTGTCCGCAGGTAAGATACAAAGAAATAAAAAGACATTTTTAGGCCCCATCATACAAAGCTAATTTTCAGATCAGTTCTGTCTAAGGCGCCAAATATAATAGGATAATCTTAAAGTCAGCTTTGTCTAACGAGGCCATCAGAGCAGGATAATCACGACATTAGCTTTGTCTAATCAACACTACAGAGTACGAGATAGCAGGATAATAAGGTCAGGTTCGTATAAGTGTTCCTAACAAGTAAGGTCATAACACGAGTTTTGTCCACACAGACCTTACGAAGCAGTCTGACCTTCTTTCTTATGTTTTGCTTGAGGATGGAAAAAAAACCCAATATATAAAAGTTCATACGTAAATCGCACAACAGGCTCATGCAATAGTCTAATAACTACACACCACCTTCATAAAATTTTAGCACGATAGTACAGTTGAAACTAAAGTACTCGAATTAATTACGAAGTGAAAGATCTTTGGGTAATTGAGCATAAAATTTATCACATTTGTCTCAGCTACTCATGTAATTACTTCAAATTACCTGAAAGCACATTCTGTGAAAATTGCATTAACAAATTAAATTTAACACTGCGAAGTGTGGTCACACAGCACTTGCTTATTCGTGCCGCATGACTGCAAATGTTACCAGCAACATGAAAGATACATACGAGTACAGTTAAACACTTCGTTTCCTCTTCAGAATACATTTAATTGTCCTGTGGAGTTCACAGGTCACGTGTTTCAGAGATGCAGTGCAGCAAGTATTTAAGCTACGGGAGTGACAGGAAACAGAGCGTGCATCCGGCAGAGTATGACGTTTTGCATTTGACAGTCCGAGTGACATTTTGCTAATGAAGATGTCATTTTTTTTTTTAAATTAATCTTAAATCACCGTGCATTTCTATAATCAGCAATAAGTCACCAACAAATGCAAAAAACTGTCATTAAATGTATAAATTAACCTTAACAACATCCCGTAACCTTGCAGACAGTACATACAGCATCGTAAACCACAGACACACACTATGAAAGATTACGCACATCCAGACGCTTAAATATAAGCCAGTATTTCCGCATCCGCATATTTTACACAGCAAGTACACAAATCTTTTAATAAGGTTTTTAACATAAAAAACTGTTAAATTACGTTACAGACCAACCGATGCACACTAAAACCACTTTTTATGTAGCTTTATTATTAAAATTGTTAAAATTGTACCCCAACACGTGTTTCGATCCTAGGATCATCGTCAGGGGGTTTTTTGTTGAAAGCTACAGTCACTTCATATACATGATTTTAAATACTCTAACGGCTCTTTAAAACTTATTTAAAATCATGTATATGAAGTGACTGTAGCCTTCAACAAAAAAAAACCTGACGATGATCCTAGGATCGAAACACGTGTTGGGGTACAATTTTAACAATTTTAATAATAAAGCTACATAAAAAGTTGTTTTAGTGTGCATCAGTTGGTCTGTAACTTAATTTTATATGACGAAGATGCACGGTGTCAACAGTGTGAAAATAAAAAACTGTGTTTTAATACTTTTACCATTATATTAAGACAATTATACCACAACAGTGGTACATAAGTGCTATATGTCCCTTGACAACATGTATTTGATTTAGTGGCTTTCACGAACGAGACCCCCTGAGGATGGACTGAGGTCCGAAACATGTGTAGGGGCGTATAATAATATAGACGTATAATAATATGACGTATATAAAATATAGACGTATAATAAATATATGACGTATAATAATATAGACGTATAATAATATAGACGTATAATAATATAGACGTATAATAATATAGACGTATAATAATATAGACGTATAATAATATAGACGTATAATAATATAGACGTATAATAATATAGACGTATAATAATATAGACGTATAATAATATAGACGTATAATAATATAGACGTATAATAATATAGACGCTACAATAAAAGTGGTACAGTTGTGTATCAGTTGGTTATAAAATTATTAACCTTTTATCATTATTAAAATACCCTACTTACGTTTCGGCTTGCGAGAAGCCATCATCAGGGTTTACAATAGTACTTATCATTTGATAATTTGATAAGTACTATTGTAAACCCCTGATGATGGCTTCTCGCAAGCCGAAACGTATGTAGGGTATTTTAATAATGATAAAAGGTTAATTTATACATTTAATGACAGTTTTGTGCATTTGTTGGTGACTTATTGCTGAAAATGTCATTTGTTTGTACTATCCTGTGATGTCTTTTACACTAGATATTTACCACTTTCAAAAACGTATTAGGCAATTCGAATTCAAGTACAACCATGAAAATATAACAGCGTACAAAACCTAATTACCCAAGGAGGTAACATTTTAGATTAAATAAATTTTCTATAAACCTACGACGACCTAATGATATATGACATCCTGCAATATAGGAATAGGCGACTACAGAGAAAAAGGATTGACCCATCTTAACAAAGCAGACAATAATCTCCAAATCCTTTGTCTTATTGCAATTAAAATGTAATTGTACGAAAAGGTGGACAATTCAAGAACTGGCCATGAAGCACAATTTAAAACATCACACTTGTGCGATGTCTTAAAGGGCGAGGCATTAGGCGAATCTTATTCCAGTTACATGACGACTGTGATCGACAGGTTGGAAACTCAAACGAATGTGCCAAAGGTCAAAATGTATAAAAGGCGAAGCGTTAAAAGAACCTTCTCGTGGGGTATGGCTCACTAGAATGCTCTATCATGAAGTCGCCGAAATTCGCTACTAGATAATCAAAGAAAATCACAAACGTAATATTATTCATTCCGTACATTTTATCTCTATATTTATAGTCCGACAAATGTACAATTTAATCACATTAATTGTGTAATTTCACTGTCCTACATGTTTCGAACCCTTAATTTGGGTTCATCTTCAGGGCTCATCATCTTAAACTACACACTTTTCATTAATTGGTACACAAATATCGCAGTACAACAAGAGAAAGGTAAAACTTACTGGACTTTAATGTAGAAGCCAGGTTGATGCTTGGGAGTCTGTTCTTCTGGGATATAAACTTGCGTCTTTGTCCTAAAGAGACGAATCCTCAGCTACTCGGCTTCGAAAACCTTAAACAGTGTAGCTTATAAGAAGATTTAAATTAACCAAGGAGAGAGACCTCGTTACCGTAGACGAAGGTTACAAATTCAGAATTACGACTTCGGACACTCGTTCCGTCTTTATCCAAAGCCTTCCTCTTTAACCCCCGTTCCCTTTATTTGCACCGTAGTACAAGCTTGCTTATTCCTTCATCTGTCATTCCAGTTCAGTCGCATGTGTCTTCATATACTTCATTATGGTCTGATGGTTATTTTCATTTTTTTTTTCCTAATATGCTTATTCCCAACACATTCCATTCCAGAACAAACCATAATTTTCAAAGCTAGTAAAAATTTTAAGTTAAATTTCATTATCAAGTTCCAAAAAAAGGGGCTTATTTGCCCTTTGCACACAGACTAACACAACTTTAATTATGTATTACTAACATTTATCTTCCGGCCTTTAAATCCCAATGTAGCTGCTGATGGCCGGAGTTACTTTCATTTTAAATGCCCATCCCTGTACTTGAGTGAGACATCGTTTTCCCTTTCGTCCATAAAGCGTTGTATTTAATGGAACATGGGCGACCCGTTTGGCCAATAGAGGATAAGAATATTTTCCCAACATTTATGGCGCTCCTGCATGTACTAGCACCGTATCAAAGTTAAAATCCAACTAACAGCTGTCAGTTTTATTACATCCACACACAGTGAACATGTGACCGCGTTTCAGCTGTGTTGGCTTATCTGCACGTAATGTATAAGACTTTGTTACGGCAGAAATAAGAAAGATTTATTTCGCACAGAAACGACATCGTACTCGATTACAGTCGTCTTGAGGCGCCTAGTGATTAACATAACTACAGCCTACTTTAAATTAGATAGTAGTTAGCATTAGCGGAATTAATAGAAACACAAAGTAAAACTTCAAAATGTTGATATCGGTCTTCTGGAATTTGAAGTCGTATAAATTGGTGTGAGTACCCGTGCAGGGTAACCTGAGGTGTTTCCCAAATCAAGGCGTGTCTTAATACAGGCACTAACAAGGCAGCTATTATCAGAGATGGACTGACATATACAGGGCATACACAAAAGAATGGTGCGGTTTTAATAGTGTTCACTATTAAAACCGCACCATTATTTTGTGTATGCCCTGTATTTCGACAGTGTAACGAGCATGGGGATTCTGCTTCATTACTGAAAGGACTTAGGGCGTGCAAGGCCAAACTAATGTCAAAAAATTTGTGTTTTGAAAGCGAAATATTTGGACCTGCTAAAAGTGAAACAAATAAGTGATGTGATATGACACCTCGTGATTTGTGCCCTTCGCATAATATTGTTTCAACCTCCTGGAATCCTAAGGGCCTGTCCAGGCCTGTAATGGGATTGCTTGACCTTTACAATTTAGCTAATATTGTTAGAATAGAGAATTGTAGGAAGTTATGATTGTCTGGGCATGTAGCAGGGTATGTCAAAGACAAGGAAGGCATCCAGATGCTAGGTAGGGATTTCTCTGGAAGTGCTATGATTTGGAGATGGAGATGTACGTTAAGGGAGGAAAATTGGTGTGATGTTGGAAACGACTGTAAGCCTTGGTGGGTGTCGGACACTGGAATTGGGGGTGTTAAATATTTGACCTAGACTTTGGCAGAATTAAGTAGTTAAAAGAGAAAGACTAACTAAACATAAAATACTGAGCGACATGTGCGTCCTAACACAAGAAATAAATCAAGTTTACAGAAAAATAAAATCACGTCAATATACTCGGAAAATGCAGGGAAATAACATAAAAAACTCTAATATCGCATGCTTTTTCTTTAGAGAGAAATAAATGATTAGACACACAGTAGTAAATTCATTGAATTTTCCGGTCACAGACTTTAGCAAAACAGTTACCAGAACAATGGAGGGAAGGAATCATCTGTCCAATCTACAAAAAAGGTGACAGGCTGGATTGCAAAAATTACAGGCCAATAACTCTGCTAAACACAGCATATAAAATACTGGCAATACTGTTGAATAAACGGCTCATACAGATTATTGAGAATAAACTTGGCGATTTTCAAATGGGTTTCAGGACAAACAGATCAACAATAGATAATATATTTATAGTGAGACAGATTTTTGAGAAGTGTCATGAATACAATATCGAACTGAATAATATATTCATAGATTACACACATGCATTTGATTCGGTGCACCGGAAGAAAATATTAGAATGTCTAAAACAATATGAAGTACCATCAAAGTTGATAAAATTAATTTCCTTAACGCTAGAAAACACAAAAGCGAAAGTCAAAGTAAATACTGACCTAAGTGGAGAAATTAAAATTGAAACTGGGGTGAAACAAGGAGATCCACTGTCTGCAACTCTGTTCAGTATGATAATTGACTCAATTATGAATCAATTAGATGTTAGAGGGAATATTTCAACACGGTTAAAACAAAGTATTGCCTATGCTGATGACATACTAATTACTGCAAGGACCAAGCAAGCTGCTATCGACACCTTCCAGAAACTAAAAGAGCAATCATATAAGTATGGGCTAGTAATTAATACACAAAAAACTAAATACATAAAGTGTGCTAAACAAACACACAAATTAACAGAACTTAACTGTAACGGTACATGTCTAGAGCAAAAGAGATCATATAAATACCTTGGATCAATCGTAAACGGAGATAATACAATAGAAGAAGAGATCAAAACAAGGATAATCCAAGGTAACAAAGCATATTATGCAAACCAAACCTTATTTAAAAGCAAACTAATTGCTAAGAGTTTAAAATTACATTTCTATAGAACGGTTATAAGACCGGTGGTTACCTATGGCTCTGAAACATGGGTCCTGAAAGAAGCAATGAAGCAAAAATTGCTCATATATGAAAGGAAGATACTAAGAAGGATTTTTGGACCAAGTAAAAACATGGATGGCTCATGGAGAATTAAAACCAATGAAGAGCTTAATAAACTAATAAAATATAAGAACATAGTAAACCATATAAAAGCACAAAGATTAGGGTGGTTTGGGCATGTGTACCGAATGGAAAATGACAGATTGGTTAAAAGAATCTATAACTGGAAGCCTATATCTATACGAATGCGTGGAAGACCGAAGAATAGATGGGAAGATGATGTTGTGGCAGACTTGAGGATTCAAGATGTCAAAAACTGGAGAAACTGCATCCAGGATAGGAAGAAATGGAAGGATATAGTTGAGAAGGCCAAAACCTACAAAGGATGAGGTTGTCGTGCCTGTATAAGAAGAAGAAGACTTTAGCAAAATATAAAAGGGGACATTTAAAGAGTTATGTGAAATAAGATGTGTTTTAAATTTTTCAAAACTACTATTCTTTTACAGCATTTTTATTTGGAACAATCTTGGTTTTATGTGGGGAAGACAGTGGAGTGGGTCAGTTGACTTCTGTCCTGTTGGTTGGGTTTTAAAGTGCAGACACACTTAATATACATGCTGATGTCACACGTTCCTATAAAACACACTTTCGCTTCTAAAAGTAACACCATTATTTCATTTCGAAAACGTTTACTTTCTAAATAATAAATGTGTTGAGATGTTATCCGAAGCAATAGATGTTTTTAAACGGCCTACGTGTCATGTTGACACATCAATGTACTTTCCTGCGGATACGTGCCATCGTAAAAAGAACACAAAAATATCACGGCTGGACAAAGAGACAAGAAGACAATACTAGAATTACAGTTGACGAAATTAGATTTATGAGACGAAATGCACAATATTTTACACGTGGAAAATAATTAACACTTTCACTGCCAAAGTCGACCGAGGTCGATTTAAGTATGTACGTTTTAATTTGCCAAAGTCGAATTTAGTCGATCTAAAATTTTGCTCTTTTGCCTTAAATAGGCCACGCACACAATAAGTTCTTTCAGGAAACATATTTTATATCTTTATTAATACCTAGCTGACAACTAGAAAAAATATATGAATTTTATATATAATTTTATATATAAATTATAATTTTATATATAATTATATATAAAATTATATAATTATATACATATAATTATATATATATTATATATAATAAATATATATAATATATATAATTATAATTATAAATTATAATTTATAAGACGACGCAATAGTTGTTTAACATTCAATAAATCCCTGGCAATTTAACACCCTCGGGGATTTAAATACCCGGCAGTGAAAGTGTTAAAGGGGACAAGGGTCTGTTAAGGATATACAAAACACAATCAAAGATGGAAGAATTTCCTAAATGTAAAAAAAATTGGATCTGACATGTCAACAAAATAAAACTGAGCAGAAGTCTGCAAATGAATCAATGATGTGACAGCGTGTAGTCTGGCACATATATACCGACGTTTCAGTGGAATCTTCTTCTGCATCTTAAAAGTATATGAGTAAAGCGGGCGAAAAAGGGACGAGGTGGATATGGGCAAAGAGTGAATCAAGTTATGGATCTGTCCGAAAAATGGTAAGGAGAAAGGACATGGAGAAAACAGGAAAAAACCTCGTAACCTGAAAACGTTCTTTAGCGAAATAATGACTGGAGAACAATGGGAACAAACACAAAGGGAGGCCTATATAAAATATATATAGAACTTGAAGTCATAGAATTACATGCGACATGGGTCGAAGGAGAGAACAAGACGTAAGAAAGGATTTCTGGGTAAATTTTGTTGGATTGGGCCAAAAGGTGACATTACTGACTGATAGATGATGATGATGAAGATGATGATGACGCAGACGCAAATAAATTGTTGCAGAGCTAAACACACTACGCATCACAATAAAATATTTCTCCTTCCGTTCACTTATATATTTAACATATAAATTCATGACGTCACAGTGGGGAGAAATCTGTACGTTAACTTTCGGAGACATGCGTAGTTGAAAGAACAATATCAATTTGGCTCAATAATTAACAGGTTATGAGGTTGTAAACTGGTTTTCATCTGGCTCAGGCCAGCGTATAGTGGCAGGGTTTGTGAGCATTATCAGGAAACGTTTTGTTCATTATCTTAAAAGAGAAACATTTCGATCCCAGATCAGCAACTACCATCTTCTAAATAAGGACCGTGTTTCTTGGAGCTGATTACGCAGGTATTCAATTATTATTGAGTATATAGACTTCGTTCATCCTATGGTATCCGATCATAACACATTTCGGAAACCGTATCTGTTTCCTTCTTCAGGCGAAAAGCGGGAAAGTACATACTCAGTTGGTTTCATTAGACTGACTTAATCCTAATCGATGAAATAGGATTTCGATCTGAGAACAGCAACACATCGGATAATCGAAAATGTTCTTCTTCTTCTTCGATGGCTCTACAGACTCCACTGGTCCTTGGCCCGATATAGCTGCTTCTTCCATTCTGCCCTATCTGGGGTATACTGGATCTTCAGCTCCTTCATGTCAGTATGCACTTGGTCCTTCCATCTTGTCTTGGGTCTTCCTTTTGGTCTTGTTCCTAAGGGCATCCTTTTAAACAGTCTATTTACTAGACGTTCCTCCCCCATCCTCATAACATGTCCATACAACTGTAATCGTTTTATTCTTACATAAGCTGAGATGGGAAGATCTTTGTATAGTTGGTACAATTCGTGGTTCCATCTTATTCTCCATTCGTCATGTTGATCTCTGACTGGTCCATATATCTTACGTAAAATTCTTCGTTCAAAAATGTCCAGTCTTTCTTTATTACTTTGATTTAATACCCATGTCTCACATCCGTAGGTTACCACTGGCCTAATAATTGTTTTATAAATTCTTACTTTGATAGTTCTTGTCAGGATGTTACTCCGAAATAATCTCAACATGGAGAAGAACATTTTATTTCCCATTTGAATTCGTCTTTTAATTTCTGCTGTTTCTTCATTATTGTTATAGATTTCAGAACCTAAATATATAAATTGTGATACAATCTCGAATTTGTACCTCCCAACTTATAATCGAAAATGTTCTTTTCAAAATATCTGACAATGGAAATCGAATAATAATAAAAGTATCCGATCATAACACATTTCGGAAGCCGTATCTGCTTCCTTCTTCAGGCGAAAAGCGGGAAAGTACATACTCAGTTGGTTTTATTAGACTGACTTAATCCTAATCGATGAAACAGGATTTCGATCTGAGGACAGCAACACTTCGGATAATCGAAAATTTTCTTTTCAAAATATCAGACAATGGAAATCGAATAATAATAATAATAATAAAAGTAACTGACCATCATCCTAACATTTAGAACTTATTTACTTTAAAGACACTGTACGTCATACACCTTTAACAAGCTCAAATTGGCAATAAATAAACACCCGAGACCAGTAAGCGCGAAAAACGCTTCTGAAAACGAGTGCACTCCAAAGAAATAGAGAACCCCTTTGTTGTTTGTTTAAAAACGAAACGTTTTAACTGCGGTTTCTCCTCTGAGATGCTCCAAACTATCGACAGC
Source organism: Reticulitermes speratus (assembly GCA_021186555.1). NCBI lineage: Eukaryota > Metazoa > Arthropoda > Insecta > Blattodea > Rhinotermitidae > Reticulitermes > Reticulitermes speratus. Next base: position 52,663,461 of record JAJKFL010000005.1, read on the forward strand.
AAAGCGTTACAAATTCCTTACTCAGGACTCACAGGATCCTTCGCTCATTTCCACTTGAATCAAAGGCGAAAGCAAGTACTTGTAACATTACACTGTCACTGTACAAAGCTACGCCGCCTCGTTTAAACTTCTGAGAATTCAGCAGTCTCAGGCAAGTCTGTCAGGGTTGAATCTGCCGCTAGATGACTCTGTGAGATCTCTCCATACCCAATATTCTCTTATTAAATTCTCATTATGAGGTTTAAATTCTAATTTAATTATTTCCATTGAAATTTATGCTGATTACCTACTTCGAATAGCCCGACGTTTCTGGGACAGAGTACTGAAAAAAAGAGCTAAACAGGAGGCATAAATACTAATTCTTATTACATACATTTATAGTCCTACAGATTTATTACAATTATTACATGTATTTTATTCCATTTCTACAGTACATTTGTCACTAAATTACGGACAGTGTGTCCCTATACTTTGCCGGTTATTTTACATACGTGTAAAACTTGGATTTCTCACGTAGAGGAAAGATCATACTGAGACTGTTTGAGAGTAGGGTGCAGAGGGAGATATTTGGGTCTAGGAGACAAGAGGCAACAGTGGAGTGGAGGAGACTGCACAATGAGGTACTTCCTGATCTGTACTCCTCACCAAATATTATTGGGGTGATCAAATCAATAAGAATGAGATGGACGGGGCGTGTAGCATGTATGAGGAGAGAAGAGGGAGATATTTGGGTCTAGGAGACAAGAGGCAACAGTGGAGTGGAGGAGACTGCACAATGAGGTACTTCCTGATCTGTACTCCTCACCAAATATTATTGGGGTGATCAAATCAATAAGAATGAGATGGACGGGGCGTGTAGCATGTATGAGGAGAGAAGAGGGAGATATTTGGGTCTAGGAGACAAGAGGCAACAGTGGAGTGGAGGAGACTGCACAATGAGGTACTTCCTGATCTGTACTCCTCACCAAATATTATTGGGGTGATCAAATCAATAAGAATGAGATGGACGGGGCGTGTAGCATGTATGAGGAGAGAAGAGGGAGATATTTGGGTCTAGGAGACAAGAGGCAACAGTGGAGTGGAGGAGACTGCACAATGAGGTACTTCCTGATCTGTACTCCTCACCAAATATTATTGGGGTGATCAAATCAATAAGAATGAGATGGACGGGGCGTGTAGCATGTATGAGGAGAGAAGAGGGAGATATTTGGGTCTAGGAGACAAGAGGCAACAGTGGAGTGGAGGAGACTGCACAATGAGGTACTTCCTGATCTGTACTCCTCACCAAATATTATTGGGGTGATCAAATCAATAAGAATGAGATGGACGGGGCGTGTAGCATGTATGAGGAGAGAAGAGGGAGATATTTGGGTCTAGGAGACAAGAGGCAACAGTGGAGTGGAGGAGACTGCACAATGAGGTACTTCCTGATCTGTACTCCTCACCAAATATTATTGGGGTGATCAAATCAATAAGAATGAGATGGACGGGGCGTGTAGCATGTATGAGGAGAGAAGAGGGAGATATTTGGGTCTAGGAGACAAGAGGCAACAGTGGAGTGGAGGAGACTGCACAATGAGGTACTTCCTGATCTGTACTCCTCACCAAATATTATTGGGGTGATCAAATCAATAAGAATGAGATGGACGGGGCGTGTAGCATGTATGAGGAGAGAAGAGGGAGATATTTGGGTCTAGGAGACAAGAGGCAACAGTGGAGTGGAGGAGACTGCACAATGAGGTACTTCCTGATCTGTACTCCTCACCAAATATTATTGGGGTGATCAAATCAATAAGAATGAGATGGACGGGGCGTGTAGCATGTATGAGGAGAGAAGAGGGAGATATTTGGGTCTAGGAGACAAGAGGCAACAGTGGAGTGGAGGAGACTGCACAATGAGGTACTTCCTGATCTGTACTCCTCACCAAATATTATTGGGGTGATCAAATCAATAAGAATGAGATGGACGGGGCGTGTAGCATGTATGAGGAGAGAAGAGGGAGATATTTGGGTCTAGGAGACAAGAGGCAACAGTGGAGTGGAGGAGACTGCACAATGAGGTACTTCCTGATCTGTACTCCTCACCAAATATTATTGGGGTGATCAAATCAATAAGAATGAGATGGACGGGGCGTGTAGCATGTATGAGGAGAGAAGAGGGAGATATTTGGGTCTAGGAGACAAGAGGCAACAGAGGAGTGGAGGAGACTGCACAATGACACTTCCTGATCTGTACTCCTCACCAAATATTATTGGGGTGATCAAATCAATAAGAATGAGATGGACGGGGCGTGTAGCATGTATGAGGAGAGAAGAGGAGATATTTGGGTCTAGGAGACAAGAGGCAACAGAGGAGTGGAGGAGACTGCACAATGATACTTCCTGATCTGTACTCCTCGCCAAATATTATTGGGGTGATCAAATCAATAAGAATGAGATGGACGGGGCGTGTAGCATGTATAAGGAGAGAAGAGGTGTATACAGGGATTTGTGAAAAAAAACCTGAGAGAAACAGATCACTTGGAAGACCTAAGAATAGATGGAGGATATTGATGTCTATTTTAAAAAAAATCTGTGGAGACGTGGATTGGGTTGATCTGGCTCAGGACAGGGATAGGTGGTGAGCTCTTGTGACCGTTGTTCTATAAAATTCGGGAAATTTCTTGACTAGCTGAGGAATAATTAGTTCCTGAAGAAGGAGTATACTCCATGGAGTTGGTTAGTTGATTCTGTGTACGTTATATTTGTCTGATGAAACTCAAAGTTTCGCTAATTCGCCATGTTTTCAGTTGCTGACCAATAAACATAATTACTTATATCTCGTGCTGTGATACATATGACATAATTGCAAACGTAACTACAAAGTTTCAAAACATCCCAGAAGATCCGATTGGAACAAAAACGTCTAGCTCCATACAGACATTCAACAAACACAAGAAAAGTTGTGAATAGGCCACACTGCTTTTGCTTACACGTTTCGAGGGAAAATTTTGAGTTCCTGCGTTTAAGCAGGAGGATAATATGAAACAGGTCTCGCATAAATACAACGTGACTGTCTGAAAAAAAAATTAACTATTTCAGGGCACAATCCGACGACAAACTTCTGTAATCATGGTAACTAATACTCGTATGGAATTACGTGAAGAATTTTTTCATCGATAAATAATCCTGTAGTTCTTACGGAACAGGGGACTACGAGGCAATTAGATGGAAAGTTACAACTTACTTAATTAGAAAGCAGTATCCAACAGACATGCTGGCGTATTAAAGTAGCTTGCATATTCCAACGTGGGCTTCTTCTACAGGCCGCTTACCTGAGCTCTACACAGCAACTTCAAATCACTTGCAAAGTGCTTCTTTCTATGTAAAACAGCAAAAAGTGGGAGCGGCCGTTGTGGCAGTACAGAAACTGTCTATATGCGCTTTTATATCACACAGGCTAATGGAATTTTCTATCAACTGCTGGGGCCTACCCTCTTACGTAACTTTATGTAAAAAATAGTCACTGTACTGACACGTTACAGTGCAGAACTTTACACTGCAGAAATTTTATATTAATGTCGTGTGACCTATATGAGTATGTAACGTGATGTCATAATTCACTGTTGTCATTAAGGTTTGGCCGATGGTAGAGCGAAACGGCCCAAATTCTTGGCTTTTGAAGCCTAGCAGACTGCTAGGAACGGTCAGAACGAGAGCTCGAGGGAGAAGGAGTGGTTGGGTGCCAGAGCGAAGTGAAAGGCCCAGAGTTGGGATTTTAAATAAAAATACAGACAGAAATTAGAGAAAACGCAGCTGAGATTTCTAAGACACACATTTAGGTTTATCCAGGCTTCACAAACAAAGGAACACACGCATGCTCAACAAATTACAAATACCTACATAGCTGATAGCTGAAGACATCTTTCAGTACCAATGGAAATCAAGGAAACGTGTGGCAAGAATGGAATAAGACCGCCTACCGCTACTATTAGCCCTCAGTATCATGCGAGCGGACACCGCAATATAGGGAGACCAAAACAGAGATGGAAAACCAAGGTCATATTCAAGATCAAGAACATATCTTAATGGACTTGAACTTTAATCAGTGATGATGGTAATTATTATTATAAAGGTGATTGTGACGTTCATTTTTAGTTTAAGATTGCTGATTATTAATTATATCAATAAACTGCAAATAGTGCTGAATTTTACGTTGCACTCACCGTGCATTTTTGTTTGATTAAACAATTTATACCAACAAATGCATACATATCTGTGTGCATTTGTTGGTATAAACTGTTAATTAACATTTAACCAACAAATGCTACATATCTGTGTGCAATTTGTTGGTATAAACTTTTATGCAAAAAGTGCTGTCTCTGTGCTGCAGGATTGTTTCTGTATCTTCCAAAATATTTTACTATATGTTAAGAAGGGACCCTGTGACGTAAATACTCGTATCTAAACAACTTTTAATATTCATGTGCCGGATACAAATCTACCACAAATCCATGCTGTAAATTATCGGACCCAAATGCATTACATAAATCATAAAAGCAGTAAAATATCATGAACTGAATGAGAGCTTTAAAAGCTTTAAGCATTAAATTCTGATTGCATTCATCGTCAAATTATTTCGACTACGTCCTTCAACCCGCATGACGTCAGCATCAGTGACGCTATTAAATGCTCACATTACCTTCATGTCAGCATCATTATGAATTCGTCTACCACGTACATTAAAGCAATATAAAACTGCTTATTAATTACATTTGTTTTGGAAATCAAATTCCTACCTGGTATTCAATACATTAATTATGAAGTTGATTTGATTTCCGAAATAAATTTAATTATTTTCAATCAAGTTAATTTAAACATGGCTTTAATATACATGATAGAAAAATTCAGAATGGCACTGAAATGAACTTGCATAACCATCAATAGTAATAAATTTTAATAATTTCACTTGGGTCGAAACCTGTAAGTTAAGAAACCCTGCACAGGAAGGTGTGAAATAAAATCCAGCCACTTATAAAAACTGTAATATCATTTAAAAATCCCCACTTTATCAGAATTAAATTTCATAAAGTTTGAAGGGAACTTGAAGGCCCAAATCTTCATTAACACCGCCGTAATAACCTTAAATTCCGCAACAGTCGTGACACCGTGTTGTCGGTAAAAAAAGTGAAGTTTGTCGACAGAAACCTCACGGTCCGTCCTTCAGCGCTCAGCAGTACATAACGCACTGCTCATCAAGGTATTTCTTTCTTCAGAAAGCTCAGTATATTTCTTCCGGACAATATATTGTCACTATTGGTTAATAAGTGTTTATTAATATATTGTCACTATATGTACATTGTTAATAAGTGTTTATTAATATATTGTCACTATTGGTTAATAAGTGTTTATTAATATATTGTCACTATTGGTTATATAATTGTTTATTAATATATTGTCACTATTGGTTAATAAGTGTTTATTAATATATTGTCACTATTGGTTAATAAGTGTTTATTAATATATTGTCACATCTCATAACAACACATTTTTTTATATTTTTATCTAACTAAGATTATGTTCCTGTCAGCCCTATCACGAAAATATCATATCATAACAAACATCACAACTTCTTCCCTTACATCCCTTATAGTTCATTGTTCACTGATCATTTTCCTAGCCTCACTTAGCAACAGCTGTATTCAATAAAAAGTAAATTAAAATAAAACTGAAACAATTTCACACCAACCGATGCACTATTAAAACCACCTTTACTGTAGTTTTTGTAAATATATACCCCTACAAATGTTTCGATCCTCAGATCATCGTCAGGGGGTTTCCTTTTTTGAAAGCCACTAACACTTCAATTACATAATTTTACAACATTTTTACAAACTTTACAACTTTAACTTATAAAATATAAGTTGTAATGTGTTATAATTTTAAACCAAGACAATTTATACAATATTAAGACACAAGTGCTCTTCGATCCTGCAAATTATGTAATTGAAGTGTTAGTGGCTTTCAAAAAAGAAACCCCCTGACGATGATCTGAGGATCGAAACATATGTAGGGGTATATATTTACAAAAACTACAATAAAGGTGGTTTTAATAGTGCATCGGTTGGTGTAAAAATTGTTTAATTTGTGATGATGCACGGTTATAGTAACGTGAAATTTAAAATAAAACTGTCCTTGTGATTCCATGAAGGCGTATACGAAGTAAAGGTATGGAGCCACTCATTCTTAACGTCGGCGCTAAGTGGAGGTGAGTGATGAGGTTCACTTTCTCGTCGCTCTACTCCTGGGGAAAGTATCGCTTTAAAGACTGAGTGGCTAGGCGGGCCGCAGCGCTGTCTGGGCGCTATGGAGAGAAAGTGGGAATTTTTTTCCCCCGCTAGGAACTGGAAGACAGTTGCTCGAAAGTCCAGCCCGTAGCCTAGTCACTATACCGACTGAGCTATCCCGGCTACTCTTTTAAACAAAGCCAAAATAAAAAAGCAGCATGTCTTATCTAACCCCACTAGCCGGAGTCATTGACACCTAACACACACTCGCATAATTCAAATCTTCGAAATACAAAAGTTCATCACCGTTTGCACAAAATAATGCGAGTAATAGGTATGGTGAGCCATTACAATATGTAACAGTAATCTGGAGCCGGGATAGTGACTAGGCTACGTGCGGAAAGCTCCGGGTTTCGAATCCCGGAAGGGGCAACACATTTTCCAGATTCTCCAAATTAACCAGACCAGCTCTGCGGCCCACACAGCCTCACATTTAATCGGTACGGAGTCGTTTCCAGGAGGGAAATGTGGCCTGGGCGTGAGGTTAACCACTCACCTTCATCTAGTGCGGAGATTAAAAATGAGTGGAGCCATACCTCTACTCCCCCTATACGCCTTCAAAGACACAAATGTAAGTATAGCTTCTATAAAAAGCAGTGTTATTTATCAACTAGCTATGTATGAATCATATCAACGACTTCATCCTAATTAGTCGAGTCCGAAGAGCTGCATCTCCACCCTGCATCTTTAGAAGAACGATCTGTACCAAGCTTCACGGTCTCTTGGAAATAAAAAGTTCTTAACGTAGCTAACATAATATTTATTTTCTCTGTCATAAGTGACAGTCTTTGTTGTTATTATTACGAAACGCTTCCGTAGGTTTATTCTCTCCTCTCCTTTTTGTTACGTTCCTTACCTTCCCCAGGGCAAATAAAAGCAATTTATTTGACAACGAGAATGAATTTAGACTTCGCTGATTCATATCAAATAAAAGAGGAATACTTTCAATCGTGATACGGGTCTATAAACACTGTGCAAAACACCCAACAGCAAAAATAATGAGTCGTTTAACAACAAATGTGTTCTGTTGTCCTACTGTTGTTCACGTAATGATTCTCTAGCAGGTGGGTAAATCATTACCCTTTACCTGAAGTAACAAACAGCACACCGGTGTGTCTGTCTGACTGTCTACTGTATATGGTAGGACGTGACATTGTGTTATTCTGTGTTATGTTGCGGTGTAGTCAGCTATGTAGTTACCAACATTTATACTAAAGTCGTGTGGATTGATAGTTGGTGATAGTTTCTATTTTAGAAGTGGATTAACTTTCAGAATCCGGCTCCGTCCTGCTTTCCTACTACTTTATCGGCCGTTGCGTGAAGATGACCACTCATCTCCATCTACTAGCACCCAGGTTAAGAATGAGTGAAGCTCTACAACCATTTCTCCATACGCTTTCATGAAGTGGAGAGGGGGTATTATTTACCTTCTATGTCACAATATCATCTGTCGCCGAGAACGTAACTGATAAAGCACAAACAGAATAGAATGAAAAAAAAGGGAAAGCGAGAATAAAATGAAGAATTAATTGCTCAGAACAGTCTTTTAATTTAGCTTGCTGTTGCAGTGTTTATTTCACGATATTTTTTCAATTTTACGTTTTTTTTGTTGGTACAAATTTAGGGTAAATATAAACGATGATTTTGAAAAAAAAATGTAGATCTATTTTTAAAAATATATTCTGGAATTCTTCGAGACACTGAGAAGTAACATGAAATGAACGTGTTGATGATTTTGTGAATGAAATTAGAACAGTGACCTAGTCACTAAAGTCTTGATCACGTGATTCTGATTGTACCCACATCGTATCTGAGAGAGCTGGCTACGATACAAAGGCAGACATTGGGTCTATGTGACCTGCGAGGTAAATGGCCTTACTTGTAACAGCAACCGTGTGACTGCGCGATAAACATGACTCCTGTAGTCAATACATTAAACAATTACGCACTTTATAAAATATATTCAGAAGTATAAAACCCCTATAAAATTTACAGTCTTATTCCGATAAATGTACAATTTATTATCTCCTATTTAATACATGCTTATGTCAATAAATAGTCAACATGTTTCGAACTCTATCAGTTCATCTTCAGGACTCTTTATCATTACACCAGCTATATGGTACTCATTAAAATAGATAAAATAGATAAAATGTCTTCAACTATGTTGGTAAATACAGAATAAACCAAGAATTGAAGTGCCTTTATGTTAAAAAGCAGAAGCTAAACGAACAACTGTATCACCTTCATCTAATTTGTGGAAATACCCAAAATAGTTGAAGACATTTTATCTATTTAAATGAGTACCATATAGCTGGTGTAATGATAAAGAGTCCTGATGATGAACTGATACAGTTCGAAACATGTCGACTATTTATTGACACAAGCATATATTAAATAGGAGATAATAAATTGTACGTTTGTCTGAATAAGACTATATACAATAAAAATGTACTGTGAAAATAACATAAAGTTTCGCTATAAAACTTCTACATGTTTCGGCACCGAGGTGCTATCATCATTGAGTTAGTCTGACAAAGGAGTATAAGGTCAGCACGTGCTGATGGCACCTCGGTGCCGAAACATGTAGCAGTTTTATGGCTGTCTTTTACTCTCAATATATTTTATCAAGTGCGTAAGTTGTTTAATGTATTGACTGTAAGAATATGCACGGTATGAATACCATAAAAAATGACTAGTCTAGTCATAATAGACCTTGACTTCATAACAGTACATTAAATCAAGCTCAAAATAGCTAACTGTTTAAATAACTCCATGGGAAAATGTAAATTTCTTTAGATGATCCACAAAATAATCTTATTTTATGGAACCTGAGGGATCATCACCTTGCTCACAAAACCCTATCATTAGTCACTATCCTCAGCCAGTAATTTCATCCTTCAAACAGTAATACTTTAATATCTGTGCATATATAATCAAGGATACAAATGACGGGAAGACGAGGGAGAAGACTTAAGCAGCTATGGACTTATTTATACGCTTTCTATTGGCAACGAGTGTGACCGGATTCAACTTGCAGCGTTGAACATGACAAAGCGCAATTTGGCACATCAAAAAGTAGGAAAGCTGATTAGGATTAAACTTTAGTTACGGACGCAAGTCTTCATGAGCGGACAGATTAATAGTTTCACAGCGCCATGTCTGTCGCTTGTCAGCTCACAGTGTCGACAGCAACTGCGCGGTGGACATGTAAAATGAAAAATGCAGCCACCGACCTGAAGTAGGTGCTTTGGCCACAGCACGTGTGGCGTTCAAGTACCGACTTCAAGCCGGAACAAGCCTTACTAAATTACATAGCAGTGGTAACTATTTGTACAATTAAACTTAAATCTAAATAACAAGATATTTGAGCAGCAGACTTATATTTGGGGCTCCTTCGCCTTCTCAAAATTAGCAACAATTTTTATTCTGTAAAAACAAAATTAACCCCTTGACCTCTATAATGGAGAAGGGCTGAGTCTTCTGGCAGGCTAAACATTTGTTTTGAAACATTAAATCCTTATTAAAACAAGGATGAGCGGGCACAACCTGAGAATCTTCAGAGCAGTAAATTTTCCGTTTCTTGTCCCTCAACACACTCTCCTGTTTCTTCATTTGTAGCTTAATGAAAATATGAGACATCATATGTTATTCTGCGTGCCGGACTGATGACTCGAAATAAATACGCCGTGCGATCGGCCATATGCGTAGAGGTTTTCTTGGATTTCCGTTGCTTTCAAGCAAATACTGAGATGGTCCCCAAATTTCTACTCTATGTTACTCAAGCGGCATTTCCTATTTTAAAACAATCGGATTTAAACGCAAATTCCTCGAAGACACCAAACCATTTTTTTTTGGCTCGACAGCCTTATATGGGCCTGGGCCTACTCGTTTCGTCGAGGTTTCATGATCACACTCAGACACACCACACTCGGTAGGACTCCTCTGTACGAGTGATCAGCTCGTCGCAGAGACCTCTACCTGACAACACACAACACTCACAACAGACAGACATCCATGCCCCCGGTGGGATTCGAACCCACGATCCCAGTAAGCGAGCGGCCGAAGACCCACGCTTAGACCGCACGGCCACTGGGATCGACAGACACCAAACCATACCACTAAAAAATTACGTCAAAATCCCACGACATTTTCTTCAAGTTACTACTGCATAATAACTTAGGTTTTGTACATGAGGAAAGTTTACATACTTTCAACACGACGCTAATTAACAGATCCTTTTCCGTGAACACCACGACTAATAAAATCTACTCTGGGTCCAGGATAACTTTTATGTTCCAAACTGATGTGACGTATAAAAATGCCAAAGCTAGGTATGCCCCCCCCCCCCCCCCAACATAGCAACACAGTAAAATTGGGTGAAAGAATTTTAGTTTCCACGGTGGTAAAAACACATGTTACTTTCTTTTTGGTTATAACACTGTGCACCATTGTGTACTGGTTACCGGTGTTTCGGAGCAAACTACAGCCTTCTTTTTTTTACCTTTTCGCAAAACCTGTTATTATGTGCAAAATATTTACGTGCGAGCAAAAGAGTTACATGAATACCGATCAATTGTCTTAAAATATAAAGGTTATGGAACTCAGTTTATGAGAAAATGTTTTTAGCGGTTAAATTCTGTAACATACCTGTGCTAATTAACAGCGATGTACTTCGTCAAATGTATTGTGGAATTATTACAGTCAAGTGAAATTAATTCCTCAAGTGATTAACTGACAACGATTTACATAAAAGATTTACGCAAACAAATAGCAAAAAAAAATCCTTTTATACCATACTGAAGGTAAAATATACAGAGTGGGCCGGTTCAGAGGCATTAATTTTAGGACGCAAATTAATTGGCCGTCTGGCAAAGTTACGGGCGAGTTCATTACTGACCACCAAGTGGCAGGTTGTCTAATTTCCACCACTGCCACTCTTGCAGGTAGAAAAATAAACTCGTGTGCTACGTCGCTGAGAACATGTCTGCAAAATATGTAAGCGGCTTGTCTACTGCAAAATAGAAGTAAGAACTGTGCACAAGGTGAACCTTCACAACGACAGTGAAGGCCAACAACAAACAAACCTTTTCATTACGTTAGGTTTAATAAACGAACAGAAGGATGGCTAAACTTGGACACTGCGGAAAGTAGATCAGAAATACCTGGAAAGTTTTGAAATGTGGTGCCGGAAAAGAATGGAGAAGATCAGTTGGACCGATCGTGTGAGAAATGAAGACGTATTACAGAAAGTCAAGGAGGAGAGAAATATCCTACATATAATAAAAAGAAGGAAGAATAACTGGATTGGTCACATCTTGCGTAGGAACTGCCTTCTAAAACACGTGATTGAAGGAAAGGTAGAAGGAAGGAAAGATGAGGAGGAAGACGGGGAAGAAGACTAAGCAGCTACTGGATGACCTTAAGGAAAAGAGAGTATACAGGAAATTGAAAGAGGAAGTACTAGATCGCAGTCTGTGGAGGACTCGCTTTGGAAGAGGCTACGGACCTGTCGTAAGACTGACTGCAGAATGAAGAGGCTACGGACCTGTCGTAAGACAGACTGCAGAATGAAGAGGCTACGGACCTGTCGTAAGACAGACTACAGAATGAAGAGGCTGCGGACCTGTCGTAAGACAGACTGCAGAATGAAGAGGCTACGGACCTGTCGTAAGACAGACTACAGAATGAAGAGGCTACGGACCTGTCGTAAGACAGACTACAGAATGAAGAAGCTACGGACCTGTCGTAAGACAGACTGCAGAATGAAGAGGCTACGGACCTGTCGTAAGACAGACTACAGAATGAAGAGGCTACGGACCTGTCGTAAGACAGACTGCAGAATGAAGAGGCTACGGACCTGTCGTAAGACAGACTACAGAATGAAGAGGCTACGGACCTGTCGTAAGACAGACTACAGAATGAAGAGGCTACGGACCTGTCGTAAGACAGACTGCAGAATGAAGAGGCTACGGACCTGTCGTAAGACAGACTACAGAATGAAAAGGCTACGGACCTGTCGTAAGACAGACTACAGAATGAAGAGGCTACGGACCTGTCGTAAGACAGACTGCAGAATGAAGAGGCTACGGACCTGTCGTAAGACAGACTACAGAATGAAAAGGCTACGGACCTGTCGTAAGACAGACTACAGAATGAAGAGGCTACGGACCTGTCGTAAGACAGACTGCAGAATGAAGAGGCTACGGACCTGTCGTAAGACAGACTACAGAATGAAGAGGCTACGGACCTGTCGTAAGACAGACTGCAGAATGAAGAGGCTACGGACCTGTCGTAAGACAGACTACAGAATGAAGAGGCTACGGACCTGTCGTAAGACAGACTGCAGAATGAAGAGGCTACGGACCTGTCGTAAGACAGACTACAGAATGAAGAGGCTACGGACCTGTCGTAAGACAGACTGCAGAATGAAGAGGCTACGGACCTGTCGTAAGACAGACTACAGAATGAAGAGGCTACGGACCTGTCGTAAGACAGACTGCAGAATGAAGAGGCTACGGACCTGTCGTAAGACAGACTGCAGAATGAAGAGGCTACGGACCTGTCGTAAGACAGACTACAGAATGAAGAGGCTACGGACCTGTCGTAAGACAGACTGCAGAATGAAGAGGCTACGGACCTGTCGTAAGACAGACTACAGAATGAAGAGGCTACGGACCTGTCGTAAGACAGACTGCAGAATGAAGAGGCTACGGACCTGTCGTAAGACAGACTACAGAATGAAGAGGCTACGGACCTGTCGTAAGACAGACTGCAGAATGAAGAGGCTACGGACCTGTCGTAAGACAGACTGCAGAATGAAGAGGCTACGGACCTGTCGTAAGACAGACTACAGAATGAAGAGGCTACGGACCTGTCGTAAGACAGACTGCAGAATGAAGAGGCTACGGACCTGTCGTAAGACAGACTACAGAATGAAGAGGCTACGGACCTGTCGTAAGACAGACTGCAGAATGAAGAGGCTACGGACCTGTCGTAAGACAGACTGCAGAATGAACTAATAAAGATGGCTAAAAATCCAATAAAAATTTATGCATTTAAATGTCAGCGAATAAAACGGACAAATCAAAATTACATGCACGAAACAATTAGTATCAGATCAAATTCAAACAATGCGCGTTACCATTCTGTCCAGAATCACTTACCTGCACGTTTTCTATATAAACAAACGTTATAATATACAGAAATATAATTCTGCTTGTTTTATACGGGTGTAAAACTCGATCTCTCACATTAAGGGGAAAGCATAGGGTGGGGGGTGTTCGAGAATAGGGTGCTGGGGAAAATATTTGTGCCTAAGAGGAGGGAAGTAACAGAGGACTGGAGCAGACTGCACACTGAGGAGTTTCATGATTGGTTGATAAAATCACGTTACACTTATAGGCACAAAATAAATACGTGGAAGGTTTCGGTGGGAAAACTTGAAGAAAACGGTCACTTGATGTAACTAGACGTAGATGTGAGGATAATATTAAAATTAACGTTGAACAAATGCGGTGGGTGGAATTGGAATTGATTAATCTGGCTTAGGATAAGAATAAATGGCTGGATTTTGTGGACATGATAATGAACCTTCGGTTTCCATAAATTACGAGGAATTGCTTGGCTATCTGAGGAATATTCGCTTCTCACGAAGGACTTTATTACCTGCAGTAGTGTTAGTTAATAAATGCGCTCGTATTTTAAAGTTAACTCTCAAGTATAAACGTAAGGCGGATATATATAAAATACATTTCATACACAGCCTCTTAGTGTGCGCCAACATTATTTACAATGATACATGTGCATCAAGACGGCGCAGTCTGCAGTAGCAAAGTTGCCTTCTGGAATTTCTCGGCTACCACACGCCCAGTTTACATCTGTCATAGAGACAAGTTAGTAAGGTAGCGAGTCTAAGCTTCGCCAACTTCACGGAAGTTAGTAGGTTAATATTTCTACAGATCTTAACCCCCCCGTTACCTTTCCCAAAATAAAATATAAGACAGCACCACTGTTCTTCTATAATTTGTCGTATTACTTGGATTTATTTTCGTGTGCACCTTCCTACTTCTTCCAAATCCCAGATCAGAATAAATAAAAAAGATACATCAAGAAACTAAAGTGACAGAAATATGAGGGACTTAAAGCATTTCGTCATGCAAAGTAAAACACAAAGAAACACAAATGACTACAACAATATAAACCAGTCACTTTTATAAGCGCCTTTCCTTAGGGTGGGTCAGTTAAAACTCATAAGAATCACATGAAAAACACTTACTTAAATATACTTAAGTATACTTATAGTCAGGAATATCGAAGTTAAAGTTGGTAATCTTCATAAAAAACTGTTAGATTCACAGGAAAAAGATGGGCGTGGTACGTAGCACGTATCAGGTAAGAAATCCCTGTCGCATTTTATTCAAGAAACGTAAGGCATAGAGGTCACTTGGACAACCGAGATGTAGTTGTTAAAAATACAGTGTAATTTTGCTGTATAAGATTTAAGGGTTTCATTGCTGTGGATATGGAAACTGCTGTTTACTGACGTTTCGGTAGTACGTGCACCTTCAACAGGGTACCTGAATGAAGGATTTTATGATGAGGTTAGTAGGTATTGGCGTAACATCCCAGCAGGGAACAATCTTTAATTAAACTGATTCCTAAAAACGTCCAGTGAACCGGTTTTTTAAAGCAGCAAAGAAACGTCGAAGGAAACGAAAGTCAAGTTGTTTCTTGACTAGCTGAAAGACTGCATGAAGAAGAAGCCTGAACAATGGAGCTAGTTTGCATAAAATATTACTTTTAAACAATGCATACCAATCTGCTTTATTTTCCGATAATTTCTGCTGTCAAAAACATTAAACACGGTTCAAGCTTCCTGTATAGACATTGTAAATTTCTCTGCTTTTCAACGCCTTTTCATACTTTCACTCAGGTTTGAAAAAAATGTTTGTTATGTGCTCAATAATATATACAGCGCAAGTATTGATTTCGTCGTTATATTTTAACAATATGAATGCACAAAAACGCAATTATATTCGGTCAATGCTATGGCACCAAGAGGAAATATATAGCATAGTTTATCAAAGCTTAGCTATGTTAGAAACTCACAATGACGACTGCTAATTGGAATGGAAGTTAAATGTCAAAGGTCGTCAATTTTAATGCAGAATGAAGTAAGGACAAATTACGTCACCCTGACTTTTTTTAGTGCAGTTAATGACACCACACAACAATAAATGGTACACCGAAGTACAACAGCTTAACAACAATTAGGGAAAGAAGACATTTGGTGAAATTTCAAATAGCAGCTTTTTATTCTAGACATGGGAACTGAAGTATTACACAGAGTCAAGGAGGAGAGGAATATCGTACATACAATAAAAAGAAGAAAGGCTAACTGGATTGGTCACATCTTGCGTAGAAACTGCCTTCTAAAACATGTGATTGAAGGAACGTTAAAAGGAAGGATAGAAATAATGGGAAGACGAAGAAGAAGGCGTAAGCAGCTACTGGATGACCTTAAGGAAAAGATAAGGTACTGGAAATTGAAAGAGGAAGCACTAGATCGCACCCTGTGGAGAACTCGCTTTGGAAGAGGCTACGGACCTGTCGTAAGACAGACTGCAGAATGAATGGGGAAAAGTACTTGAAATTTATTGAGAGGACCGAAATTTAATCGAAAGCTATAATGTCTTGCACGATTTAAATGCGTCAAAATATGGAGGATATTCTTATTCAAAGAAATCTGTTTGTCCAGTTCCATGGTGACAAAATTTATATTGCTCAGAAGCCAAGAATAATCAGCAAGCTGTGGGATAATTGGGTACTTTGTTTCATTTATCTCAAGCAAAAAAAATGAAACGAAGAACAAATTATCAGTCGTTAAACACGAGATATATCGTGCTCAGCACGGAGTGAGTTAAACAAAGACAAGAACAGGCTCAGGATAGGATTCTGTGAACTAGGAAAGAAACTTCGGGTTCCATAAAACGGAGGGAATTTATTGCCAAGTTGAGATAATATTAGCTTCGCAAGAACGAACTTACTAAGTGCGGTTAGCGTCTTGCTTGCGTAAGAGCGTCCAAAGCGCTGTCTAAGTTTGTTGGCAGATTTTCATTCTAAATGGATTGCCGTCCTACAGCAAACCAGCAAATGTGTCCACACTTTGCGACAGATAAAATAGCTTTCCGTATCAGTATCACGGCATACCATTATATCCGGCATATATAGTATCGTAATCACGGCAATACCGGTATGAGTATCACGACATACCGGTATCAGTATCACGGCATACCGGTATCAGTATCACGGCATACCGTTATACAGTACTATCAATCACGGCATACCTGTATTAGTATCACGGCATACCGGTATCAGTATCACGGCATACCGATGTATCACGCAACGTATCAATCCGGCAATACCGGTATAGTATCACGGCATACCGGTATCAGTATCACGGAATACCGGTATCAGTATCACGGCGTATTTCGGTCGGTATCAGCATCACGGCATTCCGGTATCAGTATCACGGCATACCGGTATCAGTATCACGGCATACCGGTATCAGTATCACGGCATACCGGTATCAGTATCACGGCATACGGTATCAGTATCACGGCATACCGGTATCAGTATCACGGATACCGGTATCTAGTATCACGGCATACCGGTGTATTACGTATCATCAAAGTCTTTATAGTTGAAGTAATGAAGCAAGAAATGCATACAAATTAACAAATTCTAGTTCACTCGTGTCATTACAAACTGATGAATTGAACCATATGTAACAATTCTCAGGAAAGCCTGAACATTGCCTTAACAAGCCGCTAAAGGATTACCCACTGGCAGTAATACAGAATTAATGTCATATCTTTTGTAAGTTGTCTGTCAGTCCCGCAGTACAAACAGGATGCGGTAAAGACACGTCACGGCTAGCCGAGGTCCGATTTCGATTCCGATCCACTCAATGTGAGATTTGTGGTGGAGAAATTACCACTTCAACAAGTATATCTCCCTGTAATTCGGTTTTCCGTCGTCAGTATCATCCCACCCGTATCACGAAATCAATCTTCATTTTAACACTACTCACCGGAAGGACAAGCGGGCGAATTCTGGGAAACTTTAAACATAGTAATGCTCTTTCGGATATCAGCGAGCATTGGATAAAGTGTGCTCTCACGTTTGAACAGTGGTCAGAGCAGATGGAAGACACAAAAATGTTACCTACGTTTTATGCACCCTATGTATATTAAATAAAAATTTGTCTTATTAATCTAGATATAGATTACTTTCGCTTGTGTGTTTTTAACAGCTCTGTATAGGCTGAGGTCATTACTTCAAAATACTGTCCCAGAATTTTCTTAGAACAAGCCTCTTGATTAAAACCTTTACTTCCTGAACTAAACTCAGATGCGTTCGAGTGAACCAACCTTCTAAATACATTCCAAAAATGTCAGGGGTGCACAAATCCCGAGCACGAGGTCGCCAAGGCGTATAAATGTTGTAAGATGGCTCCTAACATTTGATGGTCCTCATTATGGTACCTGTTTACATCACTTTTCTGGCGCCTAGAATTGCATGTGGCCCTATTTCTTAGAAAATATTTTGCACCATAAATTTACTTATTTTGAGGAAAGCTTCAGTGCGGCTGCGCAAGAACACTTACTTGTGGTATCTTGAAAAGACGCAGCAAGTTGGCCACTTGGATTGACGTGACACTCGATGCTGCACCGACCACACCAGAGATCACTTTGCGGACTTGAGTCTTGTTGCAGTGGTACTCAGCGCCATCAATATTGCTGATTGAGCCTGAAACATGGAAACACAGCCTGAATGAAACGTAAATATATCGACATACACAGAGTCCCTTAACACTCCCCTGTATAAATGTTGTCTCTAATGTCAAGAGACTTTTGCGACACTCTGTATATTGGTTACCTCATATTAGGTCAGTTTAGATTAAAAAGGAGTAAATTATTTTGAATGTGATTTGTTTTCCCATGGCGTCACAACCCCTATTGGGCCAGGGCTTCCTCGTAATTCAGGCTGACAGAGTGTGACCGAGAATGGGGAAAGAGAAAGTAGCAGGGGATTAAAAAAACTATATAACAAGCTTCACGTTCTTTTGCGTCAGACGTTGGTAAGGTTGTTAGGCAAAGGAGAGTATAAATAGGACCGCATGTAACGTACTGGTCTGGATATCTGATGGACAGACTGCAAGGCAGATAAGACGATAATATTAAGATGAATATAAGGAATATGAGATGGGACACGGGGATACTAGGTGCGCAGGTTCAGGTATTCGTCTGAAGGAGTCAAAAAAGCTGGTCTGGGGGCTTTCGAGAAGGCATTGTTCCTTCGAGTCCTGATCGCCTAATCAGGAACCTAGTCAACCTATGCAATTTCATTAAATTAATGAAATAATTAATAATTAAATAACGCTTATTTATATTTAAATCTGATATT
This sequence comes from Reticulitermes speratus, assembly GCA_021186555.1. NCBI lineage: Eukaryota > Metazoa > Arthropoda > Insecta > Blattodea > Rhinotermitidae > Reticulitermes > Reticulitermes speratus. Next base: position 52,682,258 of record JAJKFL010000005.1, read on the forward strand.
CTCGGAGTAGAGTTTACATTGCTAGTAGTCCCTGACACTTATCTGCACGCCTCGCCACTTTATTACCGGGAAAAGAATTCCCTGTATATATTGGATGTGTGGGTGTGTAATGTAGTGAATTTTTGAAAAGCTGTTCATTTGTAAAATTGTGAAAATACTGTTAAGTTTTTAATCTACGAAGGAATCATATAAGAACTATCATGCTATGGAGTTCCTTATTTATATCATAATGTATGTAACCGACTAGCTGCTGTATAGTCAGCAGAAACACGAGCTCCACTCTAGGGAATCTACGGGGATGCTTCCAGGGAATTTATACTCGTTCTTGCTATACCTTTCTTTATTTCCTTGTTAACATACACTCAAATATAATTCACTATTTCTCTACTGAACTAGTTAGTCCAGAACAAAACCGACCATCTCGCCCAAACTCAAGGACCAACTGACCATCTCCTCTCACCCAAAGACAAAAAAAACAAAGACTGACTCCTCAAAAGAGGATAGAGCCCCTCAACTCCAGAACTCTGTTCTCCCCATACCACTACACCAGTTACAGCTAACGGACCTGTCACACATATATCTTACAGCTTTGGAAGTCATCTCTTCCCCATTTCCTGTCCGTACGGTTACAGTAGACATTGTTTTTTGATACGAGAAGGCCAGAACACTGTCTTGAAGTAATTTGGTATGTAAGGTATTTGTTAATGGTCAGATACTTAGGAATTTGTAAAGCCTAGACAAAGGTAAAAAAAAAGGTTATCACACACCTACAAGAAGGTTAGTTATTGGTCTGAGAGTTTTGGACAAGGGAATTATTCCTTTAAAGCCCGATCACACAACCATCGACCTAGTCAATATATTGATTAATCTATGACAGTTAACTGGATAAATAAATAAATAAATATGACGTATTTATATTTTGCTCTGGTAGTCTCTGCTACACAACCAAGAACTCCATACAGAAGTCTGTTTAACAAATTAGAGATTTTACCTATTCCATGTCAATATATATTTCCATTAATGAACTATATTTTAAACAATCAAGAACATTTTCAACAACTCCCTCTGAGTCTCGTAGTCTTAAGAATGAAAAGACAAAACTTAAAGCAGCATTAAGTAAATACTTAAATACACACGCTTTTTATGAGTAGATGAATTTGTTGTGTATAAAGATGGTTCATAGTGACGTATGTAACATGTGTATAGTGTTTTAGTGTATAGTGTTTAGTGTATAGTGTTCAAATGTAAAACTGTGAAGTCTGTATAGCTGTATATTTGTATATTATGACTTATTGCACATCGAGTTGTGACTTGGACAGACTTATGGATCCATGGAATGTATGTATGTATGTACGTATGTTTGTATGTATGTATGTATGTATGTATGTATGTATGTATGTATGTATGTACATGTATGTATATATATTATATATGTAGTGTTATGTATGTATGTATGTATGTAGTATGTTTGTATGTATGTATGTATGTATGTATGTATGTATGTACGTATGTTTGTATGTATGTATGTATGTATGTATGTACGTATGTACAATGTATGTATATATTATGTGTATGTATGTATGTATGTATGTATGTATGTACGTATGTACAATGTGTATATAAATATATGTGTGTGTATGTATGTATGTATGTATGTATATATGTATGTAGGGCAAAGCACTGCATAGTCAGGTTCTTTACGCTCACTAAATCATTTAGTCATTCTTACGTTCCCACAATTACGGTTCAATGCGACTGCGTACACACTTATAACACGGATCATGGCTACCAACAGTCCACAAGAACGCCACTCTTATGCTCACCCTTACCTGATATGTTAGAAAGAGGCGGTAACTAATCCGACATCACAGGCTCAGATCTACCAGTGTTTATTTACCTTCATACAAAGCGAAATATCTCCATGGTAACGCACTTGAATGCCACTGCGTATGTGCTTCGATGAAATCGCAAGGTCTAACGCAAATACGACGCTGATATGAAAACAGAAGCCCGAATGATTTACTTTTCATTGTACTGCAAGGTTCCTCGAAGTCAGAGGATGAGAAGACTGTCAAAACTTCGAATTATTGATTTGTTGTTTATATGACTACAAGAACGTCTGAAACTGCGTTGTTACGTAAAAATATTACTAGGACAATCACATTACGGAAGATAAGATGTGCAGTACAATAAACATGAATCAAAATGTAGGTCAGAAAGGTGAACAAAAGGGTACATTTTGAATACATCCGTCATTTCTTAATTCTTAGAAAAAAAAACCTTAATTTAATTTCTCGGAGTACTACCATCTGGTTGTGGTATGTTGAATTACATGATAAATGCTCAGATTCCTTTTTGCAGTCTCGGTTCCTAAAGAACATAGCCGATGCTCAACTGTTTCTTCGTCCCCAAAACGTACCTCAGAGAAAATATGGCGCCCCAATAATCAATTCAAACGTTGTGTGATTCACTTACACCCAGGGTACACAGAATGAGACAGGGAGATAGTCACCTGGCCGTAATAAGATGCTTTACCATTTGCTGCCATGGTGAAGGAAAAGAAACTACAAATTATAATTTTAATTTCCACTGGTACAGCATTTACACTATATTAAGTTTTGTAGAAACGAACCCATTGTGACCGATGGAAAGGGAATGAGTCACACCCGGTTTGCCACGGTTACTACACAGCCTGCTTTATAAGTCACATCAAAGCTGGTGTTCCCATGTTTACCAGGCTGGCATCATTAGGATGGAGCTGGGTTTGTGAGTGACGCCAAAACAAGGATTTGAATTGGAACAGAAGTTTCTATAGTTATGATATTATACAAAGAAATAATTTTAAGGTGCTGAAAGAATGCCGTGGAGAAGCGCGTGAATATTGTGTTGCCGCGTCATGCAATTACGACCGGGTCAGTGATTGTTCTTTACACAATAAAGATATTAAGTGAAAAAACAGAAAAGAACGTCATTTCTTTCTGACATGATGGATCCATTCAACACCCGAGCAACAGCCAACAGAGCCCTCTACCGTGTCTTCTGGTCCTTACTACCCCCCTCCCTAAGTTACCGGATTATATTCCTGCTACGATGAAAGTTCTGGGCTGAAGTTTTAACAGCGAAAATGAGAGTCATTGTGAGGCGCCTCGCTCGAATTGCATGCAGCAACTTCGACCTCATGGGTCATTAGAGTTGGTGAGAAAATTTAAAAACTCATTTTCGGTATACTTCATGACACAATGTTCAAAAACACATGCCCCATTTTGAGAGAATTTATGTGTAAAGGTATGGAGTACGTGGAAGTTTCCAGCTACTTTTCACTGGAGTACTGCCCACACTTTACCCTATTCTTCTTTCTTATAGAAGAGGAGCGAGCTTATGAACTCGCCAGCTATCAGCGTGTGTGTGTGTGTGTTTTGCGTGCGTGTGCGTGTGTGGGTGTCTTTTTAAACTTATGAACACATCAACAGTTTATCATGAAATTTGGCATGGAAGTTCTGCGACTCAAGGTCACTCGAACTTGATACTTCTTGAATTTCTATAATCAGTATAAGCACCACAGCAGACGCACGAACTTCTGAGGTGGAAGCGACACTACTGCTACCTCTCTGCGTCATGTAAGCATTATGGCACTGGGTCTTGGCAAATTTCATTACAGCAATTTATGTAGAGCTTTGCGTAACAACATACTGGGTGTCCGAAAAAATTTGTTTTGTTTTGCGGGTAATACATGTAACTTAGAAGCTACTGGGTTTATACACGTCAAGTATGATATTAAAATACATCACACATGAAGTACAAGACGTAAGTTAAAAATCACGTACATGGTGACAGTACAAATTTTGGGCCTATATCTTACACATTTTAACATTTACAATTTCGCTTTTTGAGATGTTACGCGCCGTGGATTGGTAGTTAGTTGGGTAGGTTTTCTCGAAACGTCCCTAACTACCATTCTACGCCGTGTAATATCCCAGAAGAGCAAGATCTCATTTAAATCGCGGCGGCAGTCTGAAATCAAGCGCACTTAACATTATACAGGGTGGAGCAGAAGTCACTTAACACTTTAAGATGTTGCCTGTAGCGTCAAGTGACTTTTGAGCCAGTCTGTATAAGGTAGAGTGTGGCAACTTATCAGGCGCTTGATTAGAGTTGGCACGGAGAGTCAGTTGGTATTGGCAGAAGTAACCTACTTGCGACTGGCACAATACTGCAGTCAGTGACAATTTAGCGGACTGCGTGTACAGTGGCATAGCACCTCCGTTAGGCAGTACGCTGTACCAAGATAAACCTGCATGCTGTGCGAGTCGCATAAAGTGCGTTCGTCCGCGCATACGTTGGGCAGTATATTCTCATTTGCAAGTCGCAACTCGTCCTTTTTTTTTTTCAGCTGTTGTTTTCATCTGCTATGGATTTCACCATAGCGGTGGAAGTTTTGCGCGCTCCAGTGACCAGATGAGATTTGCTTACGGGAAGTGAAACCTCAGCACGGGTCACCCGAGCCAGGGAGATCAAAGGATATGAGTTATATGCGAAATAAATCCTGATTTTTAAAATTGTATATTATATGGGTAGAAAGTAAGTTCACAAGTCATACAAAATGAATTAACTGAAGAATTTCATCGCAGCATAGATATGAACGTTTGTCTACCTACAGCTACTTGATTCATGATTGTGAAATATTTTAATATGGACGTAGCTGGAGGAATGTTATGAAAATGTTTATCTAAAAGAACTAGCCTTTACAATATAGAGATTTAAAAAAAATAACCTATCGTCATCCTGTCTAATAAAGCCCAAAATATACACAGCCATAATTTTGTCTGTTTAGTACGGATGTGAAATTTGAACTCTTAAGTTCAGGGAATAATACTAAGCAGAAATTTGGACTTACGAAACAGGAAGTAAGAGGAAAATGGAGAAAACTGCACACTGAGTAGTTGCATGATTTGGGGTCCTCGCCATGTCTTATTACTTTAATCAAATGTGGGATAAGATGGGACGGTCATGTGGCACGAACGGGACAAGGCAGAAATATATACAGCTTTGGTATGAAAACATTATGGAAAGAGACAACTTGAAATACTTTGGCGTAAATGGGCCGTGTTGTTGTTAAAAATCCATCATAAATAAATAAATATGGTGTGGAGTGGATTCATGTGGCTCAGGATACGAACCTGTGTTTCTGTTACGAACAAGGTAATTAACAATCGATTTCAATAGAGTACAGAAAATGTCTCGGCAAAAACATTTAGCGCTTTCTCAAGGACAGGTGTGTTCCACTGAGTTACTTACATCACGATCAATTGGAATGTCAGGCTGTTCTTTGTGCTTGGTAACGAACCCTACAGCTTCTGAAAGGCTGAAAATTTCTTGAGTCAAGAGGCCGAATGTATAAAATTAACATCGACTTGCACAAAGTCCACTGAAACTTCAAATGCGAATTTTCGCAGTTAGTAACCGCATATTGGGCCACACTGTACTTACTTTACTGTGATCCACTTCCATATATTACAGTCCCTGAGGGACACTTCCAAATCACCACTTCACTGAGTATGCACGCTATAAACTTGAAAACTTCCGAGCTTTCCGTATCCTAGCAACGGCGATAAAGTAGATGATTAGGTTTATCCCAAGCGTAGCAGAAAATGTCCGTGCAATTTTTTTTCTGCTTCCTAGCAAATGTGATAATTTGGGGTTTCCCGAGAGATTTGTTCGTCCATCAAGGTTGATTGAAATTACCAGTGCAGGGTTGCCCCGTTTTCTAACAACAGAGTCAATCTGGGTCTCCCAAACCTCTAGGTACTCGCCTGTAAAATTTGGGCTTTACTCTGACACTTTGTGACTAATCTTCAAAATACTGAGAGTCGGTAATATTGCTGGGACTGTTTCCCCCGCAAGAAGTAAATTTTAAAAAAAGTTACCGGGAAAGTCGGCTGAAGTGTTGAAGCTTCTGACTTGTAATCGTGAGGTTCCTGTTTTGAATCTTGTTCGCTACCCTGCCGTAATACCGCGTTTTTCGTGGTTTCCTTCATTCCCTTCGGAAAATTTGGGGCCAGCACTTAACATCAGGCAAAGAACGATTCCTTTCACGGCGTTTCCAACTCGTTCCTCACAAATCATGTTACCACTTAACGCTGTTCCCACAGATATATATTTATTTTTCAAATAAAATTTACCATCTTTCTTCTTTAACCCTTATCATTCCAATGTCGACTTAAATTCGACAGCGCTTTCCGCTGAACCAGGTCCAATGTCGAGCTGAACTCGACACGTTACTTTACAGTGTTCTGTGTTGGTTTTCCCTACTATCTAGCGGCTGCTTTTGAACTTTAAATATTACAGATTATCTGGAAAATTAATTTTGACCGGACTGCAGAAATTCACGAGAATAAATTGGACTGCACAGGTTAAGATACTTTAAGCGCTTTTACAATAAATGACAATATTTGAAGCACACGAATTCTTATATAACAAATTTTAGTTCTCTTCTAACGCTGTGTGGCGATTACAAAAAAAAAAAATGGGCTGAAAATTAACGCCTTAAAAAAAACCTTCGTCCACTTGCTACAACAAAAATTATGAAGTTTTATTCACAGTAAATCATACACTCAGTGATACAGATACACATCAGTATTCGCACCGTTTCGTAACTTAAAGGCTTTCCGAGACGGACATATGCGGAAGTTCTTCTGGTTTCTTCATTTTACCACCATTTCCATTTACAAGAGTTGATCGACAAAGGTTTCCTACATGTTTCTCCTCCAGTCTTCTATTTTCGATGCCTCCATAATTTATTTTTCGCTAATTTTTGTCTACTTGTGTTTGATTTAACTGTTCTAGTCTTCTCATAGGCATTTTACCTAACAGTTTTAATTCTAATTCGCTTCTTAGATGTTCAAACTGCCGTCATTTCCCTTTGATACAACGTAAGCCCAATTATCAGGCACTTCCCAACTGCCTGCATAACGTGCCTGTAAATTACTGTCAGCACCTTTACTAAGTTATTGAGACTATTTAATGTGCGTGTGTTTTTGTATTGTGCGTGTGTTTTTGTAATGTAACGTGTGTTTTTGTAATGTTCGTGTGCTTTTTCCTTGTATTGTGTATGGGTGTTTTTGTAAGGTGGGGTTTGTAAGGTTGTTTTTGTAAGGTGTGGATGTTTTTGTAAGTGTGGATGTTTTTGTAAGGTGTGGATTTTTTGTAAGGTGTGGATGTTTTGTAAGGTGTGGATGTTTTTGTAAGTGTGGATGTTTGAAGTGTGGATTTTGTAAGGTGTGGATGTTTGTAAGTGTGATGTTTTGTAAGGTGTGGATGTTTTGTAAGGTGTGATTTTTGTAAGGTGTGGATGTTTTTGTAAGGTGTGGATGTTTTTGTAAGGTGTGGATGTTTTTGTAAGGTGTGGATGTTTTTGTAAGGTGTGGATGTTTTTGTAAGGTGTGGATGTTTTTGTAAGGTGTGGATGTTTTTTGTAAGGTGTGGATGTTTTTGTAAGTGTGTGTGGATGCCTTTGTAAGGTGTGGATGTTTTGTAAGGTGTGGATGTTTGTAATGGGATATGTTTTGTAAGTTGTATTTTGTAGTGTGGTTTTTGTAGTTGATTGTAATTGTGTGTATAGTGTGGATTTCATTGTAATACTTTGTATTTGTATGTGTTATATGTAAGGTATGCCGATTTGTATTGTGTGTACTAGTGTAAGGACTACTGCCACCGGTGAAAACATTTGTATTGTGTGTACTAGTGTAAGGACTACTGCCACCGGTGAAAACATTTGTATTGTGTGTACTAGTGTAAGGACTACTGCCACCGGGTGAAAACATTTGTATTGTGTGTACTAGTGTAAGGACTACTGCCACCGGGTGAAAACATTTGTATTGTGTGTACTAGTGTAAGGACTACTGCCACCGGGTGAAAACATTTGTATTGTGTGTACTAGTGTAAGGACTACTGCCACCGGGTGAAAACATTTGTATTGTGTGTACTAGTGTAAGGACTACTGCCACCGGGTGAAAACATTTGTATTGTGTGTACTAGTGTAAGGACTACTGCCACCGGGTGAAAACATTTGTATTGTGTGTACTAGTGTAAGGACTACTGCCACCGGGTGAAAAATTTGTATTGTGTGTACTAGTGTAAGGACACTGCCACCGGGTGAAAACATTTGTATTGTGTGTACTAGTGTAAGGACTACTGCCACCGGGTGAAAACATTTGTATTGTGTGTACTAGTGTAAGGACTACTGCCACCGGGTGAAAACATTTGTATTGTGTGTACTAGTGTAAGGACTACTGCCACCGGGTGAAAACATTTGTATTGTGTGTACTAGTGTAAGGACTACTGCCACCGGTGAAAACATTTGTATTGTGTGTACTAGTGTAAGGACTACTGCCACCGGGTGAAAACATTTGTATTGTGTGTACTAGTGTAAGGACTACTGCCACCGGGTGAAAACATTTGTATTGTGTGTACTAGTGTAAGGACTACTGCCACCGGGTGAAAACCCAATTGCAGTAAATAATAATAATAATAATAATAATAATAATAATAATAAGCGTACAGCTCATAACTCAAGACCACTGGAAATCTGGAAGACGAAACCAAAACGTGCCTCCAGACGTCTACAAGCGGAGCAAGTTCTCCACAATCTGCAGCGTAGTTATGGATGTAATTAATCTTCGGAATTGATTTATAATTTTTTTTCCAACTTCCTCTCCTTATTGTACCAGGAAACTTGTCTTGCTTTAATTCCATTCTTCACCATTAATTTCTTTTTGCCAGCCGCTTGTCAATTGAGGTAGAAACAGATTTTATCGGCAAATCATTAGGATTGTTCAGGCAATATATACAGAGGGTCTCCGGTATTTAGTTGGTTCAATAAACTGTTAGAAAGATTGGGGAAGTAGGGAAGTGAGATAGACCCATCAGAAACAAACCGAGAATCGCAGTTAAAATATGCGGCAAACAGATTCACCTGAAATTTTGCGCTTTTGTGTTGCTTCTGGAAGACTAAGAGGAAGGCAAGAAAAGGCAAACGACAGTAACAAAGTTGCGTAAGGCGTACACCTCACGCACTTCTTTCAACACAGTACAAATAACTTACGCGTGTCGAACATAACTTGCACTGGACAAACATATTTCAAAATATACTTCTAAGGCGCTTTTCACGTTAAGTCGCGAAAAGCGCCCGTTAGTTTCATCACGTCCGTCAGTCCGTCCGTCCGTCTGTCTGTCCACACGTGGCGCCAACTGGACGAATTTCCGTTAAATTTTATGTTCGAGACTTTTATTAAAACCTTTCGATAAAATCGGAATTTATTTTTTTAATCGGACAAAAATATCGGACATTTTACATGAAGACCTCAGTAGGTTTTATTGTTGCTGGCGACATAAGTCGTCATAGTATTACTGGCAGCTTTACATAGCGCAACAATGCAAAATAAATGCATTATTGCCTCTACATAGCAAAGATTTTAAGACATATGCGACATAGTGTGTATACAGTATTAAGTGAACCACTGTTGCTACCGTACGTGCTATCTTTAACAGAACACTCTTCAGTGAATGCAATACGTCCTTTTTTGCGTCACAATGTTACGTCACACGTACATTGCTTATCTGATTAAATATTACACACGTCCTGGGCATTGAGATAATTTATTTAACAAAGTTACAGCTGAAAAACCACAATGCTGTGTCATTTACAGGTACAGATGGCGTCTATATAAAGAGCAGGTCTTACGAGATGTGACTTTGTGTAACTTTGTATTTAGATTCCTACCAAACGAGGCGCCTCTCAAACAAACTAGGTCATTAATGCCCCGAAAAACAGTGCATTTTGTTAATTACACGTGGCATCAAGAACACTTGGAAACAAATGCAGATTTACACTTACGTAAATTATATACAACATAAGTACTTACATTAAACACGTTTTCTGCAGAATTATCAATTTCCAAGCAATATCTATTACTCTGTAAGAAAAAAAGTCCCCCCCCACCTTTCCATGACGCAACAGCCCGTAGTGGGCCACGGCTTCCCCATTATCGAGGCTTCACGATCATACACTTTAGACACACCACACTCGGTAGGACTCCTCTGGACTAGTGATCAGCCCGACGCAGATACCTCTACCTGACAACACACACAACATTCACAAGAGACAGACATCCATGCCCCTGACGGAATTCGAACCCGCAATCTCAGCAAGGGAGCGGCAACAGACTCCTTAGACTACGCGGCCACCAGGATCAGCCGAGAAGAAATGTTACTGGAATGAATTACTGAAAGTATTTAAATGTCAATATACTTCAACTGAACGTGCCTAGAATTATATATATACTCGTATATGTCTATCTTTTTTAAATAGATAATTATCTTGTAGGGTCTTCATCCAAGAGAATACGGAGGTTTCGATTGGCGAAATTGTGAGAAGCTAATTTATTATATCATTACTTCATGGAGTTAAAGTAACTAGTAAGTTTATCATTTGCTTTAGTGTATTAAAATTTTCTACAGCTCGCGCGAAGAATATATTATGTGTTTCGCATGTGTGTTGGAATCAACAGAGATTATTCAAATAAATGTGTTAATATTTGTAGTGGAGAAACGGTGTGCTTCTTGTGAAGCAGAAAATGAATTTTCACATATCATATACATGAAATTCGTATTTCAAAGCTTTAAGAGGCAGTTTCAAGGAATGTTTATTTTTGTTCGTGCTGTCCTTGTTTCCTTTCTACGAATTTCGTACATTAAGGTACCAGCTTGCGACATTTGTTTTGTGGTGAAGGGCCCCGCAGCAGATGCTACGGACGCACTGCAGCCTTAAGGCTTATTGTGCAACCCTGTGATGAAGATGAAGAGAAAGATGATTTTTTTAAATTTTTCCAAGTAATGGAGCGCCGGTGGAATGAACTTGATAGGGAAAAACCGAATTATTCGGGGAAAAACCTGTCCCACTGCCACTTTGCCCATCACAAATCCTACATGGACTGACCCCACGGTGAGAGGCCGGCGAATAACCGCCTGAGCCATAGCACGGCCAACTTCCGACATTAATGCAGAAAGTAACGCAATTTTGGACAGAAGGAACATAATCACAATAATGTCATTATAAACAAATGTATCCTGTTTACCCAATATGTCACAATGAATCACACTTTAGTAGTGAAAAAACCCCGTCGAAAAGTTAGGCGAAAATTTTTATAAATTTCAATGCTGTAGATAAGCCTTCAATTCATCTACTGATATACACGTTCTTTGCTCGGGATATACGATGTCTCCCTTGTAACTAACAGACTAGAAAGTAGATGAGGCTCTGAGATACCAGACACATCCATATTAAGATATTAAACTTTTTCCAAGTAATTAAAATCATATTTAGTTTTGAAGACATGAACCGCTTCAAAATTATCCTGCTTGACAATTACTGTTAACAGTCTCGCCTAGCGCACGCGCCGGTATCAATTCGGACTACAGCACATTTCACGAACACCTGACGAAGGAATTACAACGCGGTGTTCTCTTGTCTAGACCTAGAGTATCCCCACGTGTAACATGACGTCAGAACTCTTTACAATTGAACACAGTGACCTATTCATCTTCAGCTCCCTGCACTAATTCCGAAAGTAGAACAGACCTACATAACCTGCAACTGACTCCCACTTCCTTTGTATTCCAAAGAACCATTCCGTTGAGTTCTCAATACACATCAGCTATTTCGATTTTACTAAAGCACTACTTTGGAAACTCATTAAGTTTATAACGAAGTCAAACATATCCTCCTCTCTCACGTGCCAAGTAAGACGGAATGAAAATGGAATTACTGACGTTTTGTGTGGAGGATTGGTTCCATTGTATCGTCTTCTCCTACAAGAATTTTTTTTATTTAAAAGTTGGTAATTGCATTGCTTGCAATAAGACAGGAGAGCTTCAGATTACACAACATCCTTTCTGTGAGAGGAACAACAAAAACTTTACAAATTAAATCTTCCGTCTTAACAATCCTGGATTAATTAAAATTATCCGACTTGAAAACTCTATACGAAGTCAGGAAGAATATAACAATATCTGCGTGTATTTATATACTAATGTCTACAGCACAAAGAGTAAGGCGTAATTTGCAAAGTTAGAAAATGCCTAATTCGGAGGTTATGTCCGTCCGCCTGAGAACTATTATTGGCGACTAAAGCATTGGGCGGTTTTCCAGAGACTTCCAATAAACTTTTTGAGCGATACAACTCCCAGCCATCCTGATCCACAAAAAAAAACTCCCAGTTTACATAAGCACATAACTGTAATTTACATGTATGACATAAATTCTTTGGCCGTTTCTTATCCCATCTGGGAGACGTCCACTGAACGTTATCAGACAAATTTCATTGTCGGCCACTCTAATTCGTAATAGGTACAACTTCACTTTAAGACCATAAATGAGCTTTGTCCATGTCTGTCGTAAAAAGTCTTAAATTTTCTTTTAAATTCGATATAGGGACCTTGCATCGCAATGTCTGACAATTCAAGTCTTCAGCCATATGAATTCACAGTGAAGCCACACAAGAACTTTTCTACCTAGCCCCTTAAAAATTCTATAGATTTTGTTCAAATTCGGCATGGGACACTTCCACCAATTTTCCTTCCGGTATTCCCATTTCTAAACCAGCTAACCACAAAGAAAACCGTGGTCATTTTTTGTACTATATTATGGGGTACACTGTCTCTGACCAGGAAAGTGTAACAACGCATTTCAATAGCATTAATTTTGTGTGATGAGTGTGAGGCCTACACTCTTAGGAGAAGGTCGAAATTCAGTCATTCTGCTTAACAGATAAATTAACAGTAGAAAGGGTATAATTCTTTCGGCCGAACTATGGCCCTGGGGTCGACTCAGCCTCTAACAAAATGAGTACCAGGAATATTTCCTGGAGGGTAAAGGGGGTCGGTGAGCAGGGCTGACAACCTTACCACCTTCATGTGTTGATTGTATAGAAATCTGGGAGCCTCAACCTCCTGGAACCCTAAAGGCCTGTCCAGGTCTGTAATGGGACTGCTGTAAGTACGTGCATTAATTCAGTGGCCCTAAGCTGAGACTTGTGAAAAGGCTATTTTGTCAAATCACTCATAACAAATCAGCGAATTATTTTTTATAATTTACATAAATCCTACGAAGAAAAGACCCCTAAAATTTAGTGGTAGTAGTAGCAGCAACAATATTAGTTACAGTAGTAGTAGTAACAGTAGTAGTAGTCCTAGCAGCAGCAGTATTAACAGCATCAGACATACTAAACACATACACAATTCCCAGAGATAAGAGTACAGTATTTTATCGATTAAATTGTACCATCTCCAAAGAGCAAAAACATCTTGAAAATCCAATAAACCCCGATGGAGTGAAGACATTCCTCGTACTGCATGGAGCCCGAGGGGTCATTACGAGAGCTGGAACTTATCCTGAGACAGTTCAGTCGGGTCGCTATCCTCACACGTTGTTTATACATGATATATTTTAGCTTAAATTTAAATTTAAGGAAGAAACTAGTAAAGTGCTACATTTGGAGCATAGATTTATGTGGTGCTGAAACGTGGACACTTCGGAAAGTAGATCAGAAGTATCTGGAAATTTTTGAAATGTGGTGCTGGAGAAGAATGGAGAAGATCAGTTGGACCGATAGTGTGAGAAATGAAGAAGTATTACACAGAGTCAAGGAGCAGAGGAATATCGTACATACAATAAAAAGAAGAAAGGCTAACTGGATTGGTCACATCTTGCGTAGAAACTGCCTTCTGAAACATGTGATTGAAGGAAAGTTAGAAGGAAGGATAGAAATGACGGGAAGACGAGGGAGAAGACGTAAGCAGCTACTGGATGACCTTAAGGAAAAGAAAATATACTGGAAATTAAAAGAGGAAGCACTAGATCTCACTCAGTGGAGAACTTGCTTTGGAAGAGGCTAAGGACCTGTCGTAAGACAGACTACAGAATGAAATAAATATTTTAACCCTTTACAGAAAAGTGGCATTTGCTTTAACATTCATATATTACTGAAGGTTGCTCAAACAGTGTACATTTTATGTATAGGCCTAGTGCAGGTGTTCATAAATTTGCCAAAAACCTAGGAGCCACTTCAAAATTCAAGGCGCCAATAGGCTGACAAGCAAGTTCCACACTGAGGACCCACAAGTATCAGGCGCCACCTTACAAAACTTTAGTCACTTGTACGACCTGGTTCCTGGGTTTGTACACCCCTGATATACTGCAACAGTACATACTCGTAGATAGTGTATATATATACATATATATATATATGCATGCAACCTTTCACTTGCCTAGCGCCAGAGTCCATTAATTATCGTCATCAAACCACAAGACCAATGGAGTAACCGCACGGCCGCCATCTTGTCATGCTACCTTCTACAGAAAGACGTTGTATCTCAACAAAAGTTGCGTGTCTTTCCAACCGCCAATACATCATGTCAGGCCAGACAGACAAACAGACAGGATTGAGGTTTCAAAAACCTACATTTCTTTCGGTTTTAGAAACGAAAGAAGACTAGTAACAGATCAGAAATAACAATTTTAAACCCTAAATGCAACCCTTGCATATAGCTTTAAGAATGGCGGCTCGGTCACGGCATGGAGCGAGTGTATGTCTTTGGCAGGAAATGGGAAAAGTCACAGAAAAACTATACTTATAAGGCGTATATCAGATAGATTACATTATCGACTGAATTGCTACGTTGGAATATTGAGTCGTGTATCGATCTGAGTCTCTCATATGCTCTAATTATGCCACAAAACTCTCTCCTTTCACAATTGTCTCTTCCAATGATTATCCCCCATCAGCCTTTACTGCCAGCCATTCAACAAAAGTGCACGGCGTAGCACTGCGGTATAAATAATCACCAACCGCTGCATGTGAGCATTATAGCATGCCGAAGAACATTCCACCCATTTTGGACTCGACATGCTAAGAGCAAGACCAGCTGTGATCTGAAGCCAAACGGACCCAAACTGGGTCTTCGTCGAAATGAAGAACGTAATTCTCTGCATTCACCTATTCATTCTGTAGTCTGTCTTACGACAGGTCCGCAGCCTCTTCATTCTGCAGTCTGTCTTACGACAGGTCCGTAGCCTCTTCATTCTGCAGTCTGTCTTACGACAGGTCCGTAGCCTCTTCCTAAGCTAGTTCTCCACAGGGTGTGATCTAGTGCTTCCTCTTTTAATTTCCAGTAACTTCTCTTTTCCTTAAGGTCATCCAGTAGCTGCTTACGTCTTCTTCCTCGTCTTCCCCTCATTTCTATCCTTCCATCTATCTTTCCTTCAACAACGTGTTTCAGAAGGCAGTTTCTACGCAAGATGTGACCAATACAGTTAGCCTTTCTTCTTTTTATTGTATGTAGGATATTCCTCTCCTCTTTGACTCTGTGTAATACTTCTTCATTTCTCACACGATCGGTCCAACTGATCTCCATCATTCTCTAGCATCTCTGCCTTGTCAAGACCTATTGTACTCACAGTACAAGAGACTGTAGTTACACAATTAAGGGCCAACATGACTCTTTAAATCCTTCGAAAGCCCTTTTGTTGAAGTTGAAATATGTCCGGAAGTCTCCCGCTAATTCTAGACCTTTCTCTCATCAATTAGATGTCACAGCATACAATCGTACCACAGACTACAGTTTGAGGCGATCCACCCAGCCCACAAATCTTTAGGCACACCAATGAATAATTACGTTTCCTTGGCGGACTTAGCCGAAGTTTTCCAGTCGTTACGGGCCAAGCAAAATCTTCCTCTTAACTCGGATCGAAGGAAAGATGGTCGTTTAGTAAATTACTTTGCTCGATGTTGCTAATTGTAACGTATGTAAGTCGTATATTGTCTAAACTGGCAAACATTTCTCCACGATTTAACACAAGTGACACTTTTAAACAACATTTACAGGATGAATTCTAAAAGGCTCTGACGACGGTACGTAACATTGAGAACTAATGGGTTTCTGGACTTTGTCCATCGTCCGGAAATCTAAAATCACGACGTTTCGAAACTGAGTAGGTGTCTCCCTCCCCCTTCACCTGAGGACGGAAACAGATCCAGCTTCCGAAATGTCGTGATTTTAAACTTACGGACGATGGGCAAAGTCTAGAAACCAATTAGTTCTCAATATTTACAGGGCCCCTGCAAAAAAGTATGAGATTTAAAATGGCAGTACGATAATAATAAATTCCAGGAATATTTCCCTCTTTTCAATTCGAGGACTGTTTCCTTTTTATTTACCTTTCGAGGAACATCTGGAGTGTCCATGGCGGTTGACATGGAATAACTTCTGCCTAGATGAGGGATTTATTACAAAACAGAATTACCTGTTATCGATAGGATTATGAAATAAAAGAGAGTATAGTAGGTCGCACATGTAGCTTGCAAAGATTAAAGAAAGTTGTGCTTATATAAATACGGTGGGGCAGGCTTATATAAGACCACAGATAAGGTGGGCTCAGGATAACGACAAAGTATATGGTGTGGTATTACGTATTTATGGTTTATTCAACAGTTTGCCAGTATCTGAGCTTACATAAGAGTCAGACGGCAGGATAATCAGGAATTATGAACTAGAAAGGATGGCGAATAAATCGATCGTGTCCTGATTTGAGTTACTACTCCAGAAGTTGTTTAAACACGCTGAGTAAAACAACAAAAAACCTCCATCATAATATTTGGGACATGGATCGAGATTTGAACCCGGGACTTCCACAGACAGAATTAGCGATACAGTCTACGAGCTCTACCGTGAGAGCGAAAGAGAGAGTTACGGTTTTAAACACAGAACTCTCGTCAAAGCAAGTACAAATTTATTAACGTTTTGAGGAAAAGAAAACACTTAAATAAAAGACAAACAACAAACGCAGTTACAATTGTGCATTTCTACAGGGCTTTGTGACGATGTGATACAAGTCCAAATAATTTCGAAATGTTTTTATTGCTCATGTGCATTAATTCGCTTCGTTTGATAGTCTTTGGCGTAGCAACTGTCACACGGCCTGGGGAGTGTTTGAGTTTCCTCAGTTTGGAGCACAAAAACGAAGATATTCAGCTCACTATCTTCCTTATGCTGCCGATTAACTTTTATTGTGTGAGTGTGTGTGTGAGTAGTAAGTGTGTGAGTGTGTGTGTGTGTGAGTAGTAAGTGAGTGAGTGTGTGTGAGTGTGTGTGAGTAGTAGTGAGTGATTGTGAGTGTGTGTGTAGTGTGGTGTGAGTAGTAGTGAGTGTTGTGTGAGTGTAGTGAGTGAGTATGTGTGTGTGAGGTGTTGTGTGAGTAGTAAGTGAGTGTGTGTGTGTGTGTGAGTAGTAGTGAGTGTGTGTGTGTGGTGTGTGTGAGTAGTAAGTGAGTGTGTGTGTGTGAGTGTGTGTGTGTGTGTGGAGTAGTAGTGTGTGAGTGTGTGTGTGAGTAGTAAGTGAGTGAGTGTGTGTGTGGTAGTAAGTGAGTGAGTGTGTGTGTGTGAGTAGTAAGTGAGTGAGTGTGTGTGTGTGTGTGAGTGTGTGTGAGTAGTAAGTGAGTGAGTGAAAGACGTTTCATTGAAGTTTCAAAAATTTCTGGGCAAGATAATAAGAACATTTCGATCCTGGGCAGACAGCGGGACGTGTCACTGAATATTGATGCTCCCGACTGAAGTTCCGTCTGTCATCAAGCAATGTCTCGTCTGTGTACTGATTTTCTAAAACAAGAAACACGAAAAGACAAAGGAAGGGAATTTTTTCTTGCTCTGTGATGGCGACTTTGTACTTCAGCTGTCTGGTGTGAATACATGCTTCGGGTCTCTTGCAAAGGACAACACAGAACCCAACAGCAGAGAAAACAGACAACGAACAAAAATACATTTAAAGTCCTTGCACTATATCCCCGCTGTCACTAAAAAAAAAACATGGCACTTTGCTTCGTTGTCTCCAACACGTATTCCTACACGAACACCAACTCAAAATACTCGATATAGAAAACAACATACTTTTACAAACTAAGTACAGACAGATCAATTAATGTTTGTATTTTCGTGTTTTCACAGCGTGTAGTGTAGTTGGTTTGCTCCGATGTTTCTGAGAAATATACTGCCCCCACCTTTACGGTGACAGAATTTGGTTCAGATCGGTGTTGAAGCAATTAGGAGGAAGCAAATACGGAGGCAATATATTCTTCCGAAACGTCGAAACCAAATACAATACACGGTGTGAAAATCCAAAGACGACCACCATTTTGTGACAATAAAGTGTAATAATCTAAATTTCCTTTGACATGGACACTGGTCTAAGGTTAATCTTTAGGTTAGCCTAAGTGTGCGTGTACATATACACACATTTAGGTTAGCGTAAGTGTGCGTGTTTCATTATACACACATTTTTCATATAACACAAGAACAACTTGTCTCTGACATTAATTCCTTTAACTAAATATAATCTCAATTGCAATTCGAAGGTAAGGTGACTTGCCAAACACGCTGACTCAAAGCCTAAACTTGGTAGACAAATAGAGTGTCTTATTTACTACCTGCATCGAACACAGTGGCTCAAAAATAAAATAAGAATTTTTGACACTTAACGGAAATACAATCGCTTTCTCAGTAGAGGGGAGATAAGCAAAAACAACAGAACTTCTCTTCTTCTCTACTCCTTTAATTTTCCTCCTTGAGGATGGAAACAGAAATTTCTTAATAATGTAATGACACGATTGTTTCTTTTTTCATATTACATTAAAACTCCTTTTCAACATATAAAAAATATAGAAAATATTTTAAATTTGGAAGCAAATGGCACACTGTGTTAATAAATTGAAACCAACAGTGACATTATAGAGGCACCAGATGAGTTTATATGCCGTACAAATTAATTGTGTCTAGCAAAACGCATTTCACTAATGAAATACCAAAATATATTACCCCAGAAACAAGCACAATACTTTAAATGAAGCAGCACTTTGTTTTACTGCCGAGAAAACCGATAACAAGTAACGTCTTTTACAACCTGACAACTTTTCATCTCGACAATTAAAACCCGCTTTAATTTCTTCGAGCTTCGCGCTGTCAAGAAAAAGCCATCGGTCGTGCAGAAGGTGTAAAATTTCTAAAACCTGAAGCTAATGTAGCAAAATTACTCATTGCCCTTATAACTAATCTGTTTAAGGTAAAGGTAAAGGTAAAGTTCACCCTAGAACAGGCCATGAAGGCCCAGAGGGGGAGTAGAGGTATAGCTCTACTCTTTCTTTAACCTCGGCGTTATATCGGGGTGGGTGGTCAACGCCACGCCCAGGCCGCTTTACCCGAGAATGACCCGGTACCCATTGTATAGGAGGCTGGGTGGGCCCCAGGGCCGGTCTGGACGGGTGCGGAAAATCTCACCTCCACCAGGATTCGATCCCCGGACCGTCCAGCTCGTAGCTAGTCGCTATACCAACTGAGCTATCCCGGCTTCTAATCTGTTTGAGGTAGAGATTTAAACAGAGTGCAATTACTATTTCAACAAAACCAAAATCGAAAATTGTGCAAATCAAATATACCTTATTTTCACATTAAAGTTATTTATTTATAATAGGATGGGAAGGAGATTAGTTCTAAATAAGACAGGGGCGTAACACCTTTGTTAGGGAGACAGTGACGTACTGAGGAGCTCCAAAATTTGCAGTCATCGCCTAATATATTTATGGTGATCATGTAGAATAGGGCACGACTGCTGACGCTCACAGTAGGCATAACAGAGATGATAAATACAGAATGAGTTTGGTCGGTAAAGCTCTAAGAGGTAGGGGTAGAATTTTGGAGAGAAACAATCAAAGAATGAGGGTTACTATTAAAATACTTGAAACACGAATTTCCCATGGCACAGAGTATAAACTTTAAAATCATCTGGAATGTGACAACGTTCGGGAGGATTCTTCAGGATCCACCTTCAGAGTAGGTACACTTACGCACTAAAACGGTGGAGTTTTACTCCATGACATAACACACAGACTTTTATCAAGGCGTTCTACACTTTCGAAATATCATACGACGTACTTGCGAAACGTCATACGGATTTATATTACATGCATAAATGTAATCTTTGCGGAACTTAGACTTATTTGACAATCTTTGGTTAAAAAACTCATATACCTAGACTTCAGGCTTCCGCCGCGATGTTGATGAAATCTGTGGTCTTCTGGGTTATTACACGGCGTCGTGTTTACTCTTTTATTCATTTCTGTTCAGTTCGTTTCACTTCCTTTCAAGTTGTCGCTGCATTCCAGACATATTTCTCGCATTATTCTCACCCCGCCGCACTAGAACATATTGTGACCTTGTATCCACCCCCTCTCTCATCCTATTGGCTGTTGTCACATCGCACGTTTCCCCACCCCGCTATGCTCTCCAGTTTCTTTGTTAGAGGCTTTCTTTCCTACTTACAATCTTGACCCGTGAAGATGGGACCGATACGTTGTCCCGAAACGTCGGTAAATAATTACAACACGACGCCGTGTAATAACCCAGAAGACCACAGACTCCTATACCTAATTTCGTGAAAACCTGACAGATGGTTCAGTCCTTGACACTGGGACACACGCGGACAGACAGCCGGACATGGTCTGCACTCAAGACGTTCTTTTTCATTTCGTAAAGAACGTTTGTTAAGTGACGTAGTTGCTTGGTCCGAAAGGATGACACGTGACTACCAGACTATATGACGTAACATCCCCTAATACATTTATTTAAATATTACATGTTAGGCAATGTACGTATTACCTAATATCGAGGCGCGTTCGCGTAACCATTTTTGCCGTGGAAAAGCAATAAATATTACATGTTCCGAGTGTGTGTCTGTAGCCTTAGTTATGCAGCATGCAAAGCGCATGCGCCGTATTATATTGTCGTCTGTGGCCTGTCTGGCTGTACCATATTTTTCCACATTATCTCACAAACGGCACGATTTTTGGGAAAACGTTATTGAACATAAAATGTGTGCTTTGATTTTCTCTACAACTTTTGTCTGAAACATTTTTCACTCTAAGAAGAATTCAGTGAGATATCATAAATAAACTTAGGTCTTCATGTAAAGTACCCGTTATTCTTGTCAGACTTTAATATAACTTGAATTTTCTCGACAGATTTTCGAAAACATTCAAATGCAAAATTTTATGAAAATCCGTTGGAGTTGTTCCACGCGGACGGACAGATGGACAGACATGACGAAGCAAATAGTAGATTTTCGAAAATTTACAAAGGCACCTAGAAACGTATCTTAAAAATATGTAACAACTTTTTTACAGGATTCGTGTGGCCCAGAATATGTCCAGCGGCTGTCTTTTCTGAACACAGCTCTCAACTTTCGGTCTCAGTGAAAGTTCTAGACAAAGACTGCGAAACATTCACACCAGCATTTGTCGTTCAATTTTAAAAACTCCCGGTGTGAAATAAATGTAGATTGACTGGGTAATATTATGGAGAGACACTGGTATCTGTTGTGCACAGAGAATGGCTCTACGAATATGCAAAACTTTAGGACTCATCGGGATGGGAGACACAAAAATGGTAGTCCGGAAGAAATTGTTCTGGAAGACAGATAAGAAAGGAAATTTGTTATTTCTAAGCTTGCTCATTCATTCATTCTGTAGTCTGTCTTACGACAGGTCCGTAGCCTCTTCCAAAGCGAGTTCTCCACAGGGTGCGATCAAGTGCTTCCTCTTTCAATTTCCAGTATCGCTTCTTTTCCTTAAGGTCATCCAGTAGCTGCTTACGTCTTCTCCCTCGTCGTCCCGTCATTTCTATCCTTCCTTCTAACTTTCCTTCAATCACGTGTTTCAGAAGGCAGTTTCTACGCAAGATGTGACCAATCCAGTTAGCCTTTCTTCTTTTTATTGTATGTAGGATATTCCTCTCCTCCTTGACTCTGTGTAATACTTCTTCATTTCTCACACGATCGGTCCAACTGATCTTCTCCATTCTTCTCCAGCACCACATTTCAAAACTTTCCAGATACTTCTGATCTGCTTTCCGAAGTGTCCACGTTTCAGCACCATACAAAGCTATGCTCCAAACGTAGCACTTTACTAGTTTCTTCCTTAAATTTAATTCCAGTTTGCTGGTGAAAAGATTTTTCTTCTTGTTGAATGCTGCTTTTGCCATGGCAATTCTGGATTTAATTTCACGTGTACACCTTGCATCACTTGTTATCATGCTACCCAAATAATTGAAATATTCCACATTCTCCAATTGTTTTTGATCTATCATAATTTTCATTGGGGATGGTTGCCTTGAGATTTTCATTACTTTAGTTTTTCCCACATTCATTTCCATTCCATAGCGTCTTCCAATTTCAATTAGTCTATCAATCATGCCCTGTAGCACCATTTCTTCCCTAGCCAGTAGCACAAGGTCATCTGCATATTTCACAGTGCGAATTACTTGTCCTCCTATTTTGAAGTCTCCAAACCCTTCAAGAGCTTCCTTGGTAAGGTATTCGCTGTATAAGTTGAACAGAATCGGTGACAAGCAGCAACCTTGTCTAATTCCTCTTCCAATCTTCACACTTCTCGTCTCCCCTTGGTCCAGTCGTATTTTGACACTCTGTTCCATGTACAATTTGCTGATCAATCTTCTTTCGCGCCAGTCTATCCCAATTCCTTTTAGGATTTGCATTAATTTGGTCCAGTTGACACGGTCAAATGCCTTCTGCCAGTCTATGAAGCAAGCACACAATTCCTCATCTATGACCAAGGTTCGTTCTGATATTATTCTCAGCATCCCAATTGCATCCCTAGTTCCTTTTCCTCTTCTAAATCCAAACTGATCTTCTCCAATTGCATCTTCAATTTTCCTCTCAATCCTTCTTCTAAGTATCCTCGCTACTATCTTTGCTGCATGAGCGATGATGCTGATTGTGCGATGGTCGCTGCATTTTGTAGCTTTGGGCTTCTTCTTTAAGGCAATCATTGTAACTTCAATAAAATCTCTGGGCCATTCTCCAGTTACATACATGCTGTTGATCATCTGTGTCATTAGCCTTAGACCACCTTCTCCCAACAATTTGAGTACATCCCCAGGTACATCATCATCTCCTGTAGCCTTCTTATCCCTCATCTCCTTGATAGCTTTTTCCACTTCACTTTGCAAAATATGAGGGCCTCTCTCATCTTCATCTACTTCATCTTCAGGTTCGACGTCTAGATGTTCTGGTCGATTAGCTCGATCGTAGAGTCTTTAATTAATTATATTATTCGTAATCTGGGTAGCTACACACATTATTTATTTGTTTATATTTAATAATTTGTTAAATCAAATAATAACAAATCTTTCAAAATAAACTAAATTTCTTAGAGTTCCTACAGTTTTAGTCTGTTTCATTTAGGAATTTAATTAAATAACAATCATGTTATGTTACAATATTATTAACAATATTATTAACAATATTATTTGCAATATTAACAATTTTTTTCGCAATGACTCGACAGCCCTCATTGGCCTAGGCCTCCTCAATGTTTTGCCTTCGCGATCACAACAATATTATTAACAATATTATTTGCAATATTAACAATTTTTTTCGCAATGACTCGACAGCCCTCATTGGCCTAGGCCTCCTCAATGTCTTGCCTTCGCGATCACAACAATATTATTAACAATAATAAAATACCTTTTATAAAATATGATATTTTTTTCATTACGTAATGGTTCATTCACCCTGTGTCACCCACTTACTTAAATAACTTAACTGAAACTAGAACGCAGAACAATGTCTTCTGAGTGCAAAATTCGTACATTTTCTTTAGAGTTACACAGAACTTTTAGAGTCTTCGCTTTTCCCCGCAGTGAATTATAGGAACATGTCGCAAGGCCGAACAAAGGCAGCTGTCTGAGAATTCTCTACTCAATCAAGTTGAAGTGCTTTCCTTTTCGTGTGGCCAGAATTGTCTGTAATTGTGCTCAAGAGGCTCCAACATTGCGCCTCTTTTAGGTGGAGTAGGTGACAGGAGGGTCAAAGGGAAGGCAGTGACAAATGAGAGCAGTGGCTGCCGTTGGTAAAGACTTCCTTAGCGTCAGTTCTTACATAATTACATAAACATTCTAAAGTCTAACGTCCGTTGTAGCACTATGGGTTATTTTCTTATTACATTTAATGCATAAGCCATGGGAGTCCCAGCGAACTGACGTCACATAAACGACGCCTACCGCCTTATGATTTCGATATGATCATATTGCAGGAGGCATATCCCGCAGCTGAACAAGGTAACAAAGAATTATCTCTGTAACAGCTACAATCTTATTTCGCATTAAAAAGCTAATAAACAGTTTTGAAGCAAGAATTTCGTGGGAAAAATACGGACACAAGTGTTCCTCCGTCATCCGGACTACAAAGCGGGAGTCGTGGTCCGGATTATCCGCTATTCCGGACCATCGAGGGGAAATTCCGTGGTATAGGTAATATACAGAATATTATCACTCGATGCTAAAATAAAACGTGTGCCTACCAGTACAACAATAATAATGCTAATAATAATAATAATAATAATAAAAATAATACTGTAGTGTTATAATAATTTCAATAGGAAGTATTAGGCTACACTTGCCCAGAATTGTCCGGACCAAGCGGGATCCGGAATACAGAGGTCCTGATTGTAGAGGGACCACTGTATATCGAAATTAATTTCCTACCTCACAGTAAACATTCACAGTCTCCATTACAAAGAACAGGCAGTTAATATTGTCAAGAGAAACAACCGTCATTTATTATAGAGGTCATAGGAAACACACGAAATCTTTGAGAAGAAAATGGCATTATAGCCCTTCAAAACATCGGGCAGAATGTTCTCAACAACAGAGCGTAACATCCCAAAAGAATTAAATCTTGAGCATCATCGCTGTTAGAACACAAAGTCTTGCAAAATATGTGGGGAAAAATGTAACATATTTTTATGTAAATACTAGATAATAATGAGGAACAAGACCGAGACTAATAATAAATAAATGGAAAGACAAAAAGAATAAAACAAAATCTATTTATTTTCGAGAATTTATCGATGCTGTCAGTTGCACGTCGAACGGTTAGTGAGCCTTAAAGTGGAAAGGATATGACAGGAAATGATCGAGGTCGAACTTGTGTGTCTGAAGATGACAGTGACAACCCTCAGGTTAGGCGGTGTTCTGGTCGGGAGTCGAATATTGATCCTCCCGACTACAAAGGAAAATCGTCACTGCTTGGACTGAAGAGCTCGTTGAAATGAAAAGTCGAAGTGAAAAAGCTCATACAATGGAGAAAATAGAAAAGAAAAGAAATACAGAGGAAACCCTACAAAGAAAGATGACGAAGGACAGAAGATGGAGAGAGAGAGAGAGTGAATTAAAAAAAAAGAAAATAAGGGTAGAACAATGTGAAATAGATATAAAAGGAAAAAAGAAAGGATGAATGAAACAATGTAATAAAAAAGAAGACGACATGAAAGGTGACCTGCATACGAGGATCGGATTAGACTGTTGAAACAGAGCAATCAGAATTGTCCTGGGAACGGCTGGTAGATAAGGTATGACACATGCATGTTAGACGGGGGACTGAGAGAAGGTGACTTGGGCAATGCGCTGTACCGTACGGAACCTTGACCCCACACAGAGCATGGTGGCGGAATGAGTAACACTCTGTTGAAAATTTGAAATAAAACGTGAACAGTCTTGAGGGAGTAACGCGGGATAATATTAAAGTGGACCTTTGACAACATGTAAACAGGACTGATCTGACACAGAACACTGATTAGCGGAGTGTTCTTATGACAACGGTAATAAAACTTCTGGTTGTATAGAATGTAAATATTCAACCAGAAATTTATTTAACACATCGCACATGTTTCGAAGTCGGGCAATCTCCATCGGCAACTAATTATAAGTTGTTACAGACGGTAACTTATTTTATAATTTATATAAAATATCGTGTGAGAAATGAAGAAGTATTACACAGAGTTAAGGAGGAGAGGAATATCGTACATACAATAAAAAGAAGAAAGGCTAACTGGATTGGTCACATCTTGCGTAGAAACTGCCTTCTGAAACATGTGATTGAAGGAAAGTTAGAAGGAAGGGAAGACGAGGGAGAAGACGTAAGCAGCTACTGGATGACCTTAAGGAAAAGAGAAGATACAGGAAATTGAAAGAGGAAGCACTAGATCGCACTCTATGGAGAACTCGCTTTGGAAGAGGCTACGGACCTGTCGTAAGACAGACTGCAGAATGAAGAGGCTACGGACCTGTCGTAAGACAGACTGCAGAATGAAGAGGCTACGGACCTGTCGTAAGACAGACTGCAGAATGAAATGAATAAAATTTATTAACAAGTTGCTCAACTTCTATTACTGGTAAATTATCTAGGCTTGAAATGTAGCCTGAGGAGGAAGACGTTACTGATACTTCGACAGTGGGCGTCTATCTAGCAAACGACACAGAGTAACAGGAACTTGAATCTTCATCAACACTACTGTGCGAACTTCTAAGCTCGCCTACGTTCAGTCAGTGTAATAAAGAAATACTAATCTTAAAAATGTGTCTAAAAATTCATCTGATATACTATTAGATTCTCATAGACTCCAAATGATGAAACAGCGTGCAATCCTTCTGATTTACTTCTGGAAAATAAGACAGGAATACATGTGGAGCGATTAGAATGGGTTTGGCATGTAGCACACATGACGGAATACAAATGTGTTCAGCGATTCGGTGGGAAAATATGAAAAAAAACCACTCTAAAGAACCAGGCCTTTATGGAAGGATTATAATAATTTCTATCATGAAAAATGGACAGGATGATATGGAGTGGATTCATGTCGCTCAGGATATAGATCACTGGCGATGCTCTTTGTAAACACGATAAAATGAGGGGAATTTTTTGAAAAGCTAAAAAAAACTGTTAGTTTCTCAAAAGGGTTATGTTCTATAGACTTAATCAGTTGGACCTATATGTGATGAAAGGCACATTTAATGGTACTGGTGTGTTAAATACTGAGTCGTCGTGAATGCGGTAATGAAGCTTAGGGTTCTATAAAATGCAGGGAATTTCTTGACTAGCTGAGGACCTGTTAGCTTCCAAAGAAGGAATCTGCTCCATGGAGTTAGTCAGTTCTCAGCAGGAACATCAGTGAGTTGCGTCATATCGAAGATGTTTACAGCAGTCTTGTTTTATCTGCTGCGACCTCAGGGTTACGCATTACGGCTGTACCCCCAAGAGACCCGATGGCTGCAGCTGACAGCTATATGGTTTGACACAGCAATGAACTGAGGCGTACGGATACACTGAAACTTTGTGACGTCGTGCGCTCGAACAATTACACAAATCACAGCCCCTCAGCGTGGAAGGCCGGTCTGTAGTTGAACTTATACACAGGACTTGCGACCCGAGATGGAGAAAATTACGTGCTGCTGGCTGACCGAAATATCCCTCGAATATATCTTTAACACGTTAATCAACTGTAGCTTTATATAGTGCTAAGTCTGTCTATGATATAGCTAGATGTTCCTAATCATGCAGAGATCTCTTCTTTATCAATAGCGACCACAGTATAGTATACCGCTTGAGAATCATTAAAAAATACAATTTTTATACAGTGTGTTGCAAAAGTCACTTGATATTAGAGACAACACTTAACATAGTGTCAAGTGACTTTTGCACCACCCTGAATACTGCTTTATTATCTTCGTAGCCCGAAGAATGATGCAGAAACTACGTCCAAAAGTGTGGTCAAATATCCAACAGCCCCACAAGACTACACGCAGTCTTGAAATATACCACCAAGGGTTAAATCTCACCTAAAATCACTGTTCTCCCCCTCCCCCTCATCCGGAGCAATGATTTTGACGGCAAAATAACAAAGCCTCCAAATCACAGTCTTCCTTAAAATACAAAAAAAAGTATGAGAAAATTGAATTTTAGCAACTTAACAGACAAATCTTAACCTACAAAGGTTTACCTAAACTTCAACCAAAAAATCTAATATAAATACAGTGGACCCTCGAACTTCGAACGGTTTGATGTTCGAACAACTTGAAACTCGAACAAAAAAATTCGAGGAAAATCCGGTTTTGAAACTCGAATAAAAACTCGAAAGTCGAACAAAGAATCACGTGGTCGTCACGTGGTCGCCTTCTCTCTCTGCTTGGTCCAGATGAAAGAAGGGTAATTCACCTTCCAGTGAACAGTAATATCCCTCCTACTATTATCATTGATTGATTATTATACAATATTTTTTATGTATGTACTATTATAAATAAAAATTTTCAATTATTGAAATTAAATATACTTGTTTTATCATTATTTACCAATATAATCTTTTGAAATAGGCACTTAAAATGTTTTATATTGGGTAAATTTTGGGGGTCTGGAACGGATTAATTCAATTTACATTATTTCTTATTGGGAAATTTAACTCGAAAGTTGAACAACTTCAAAGTCGAACCGTCTCCTGGAACGGATTGTGTTCGAAGTTCGAGGTTCGAAGTAAGAGCAGCTTATCACAGCGTCTCCGCCTTAACTTCCGCTTTAATTACTTCAGACGATGCACGACTAAGCCAGTCACTTGTTACGTCGCAGTTTCTCTGTGTAGTCGTAAACACAAGATTACCTTAACCTTTTGTATTGAAAGCGAAAGGGAGGGGGCTGATATTACTGAAATGAAATTTCAAAGGTTTCACAAAACAGACTGCGTCTTAACACTTTGATGCACTGTACAAAAAGAGTTATAGCTCATGATTTATGCCTCATATAAAAACTGTTGTTAAGGTAACAAAAGAATACGAACACTGAACAAAAACAACAACAGAACAGGCTAACGTTGATGTCGAGTGTACGACGTAGCAAATTTTTCTTATGACAAAAAACAAGAAAAATTAGAATAAAAGTTACAGAATGGCTGCATTATGAATTTAACTTTTCACCTTGACATGACTGTCAAATCTTACGATCTGCATTGTGCTACATTCGTAATTTAAAAAAAAACAGAGCAACAAATGTTTCGTTTACTGAACGCCCGATTCGAGGTAGCATCCAACAATGGTTATTGCAAGTACTCAGTTTTACATCCCAGAGGGTCGGAATTAAGGCGACCGAAGCGCAAAGCTCAGTGTAAGTTATATCCATTGTCCCCCTCTCTGTCAGAACCTATCACAACACACCACACCTCCCCCTTCTTCCTGATTGGCTCGTCCATTCAGTACTACCCATTGGACCCTACTCCTATATAAACACATGTTCCTTACCTCCTGGCATCGTTTTTACCTAAGACCCTGAAGATGGGACAAACAAGTGATCCCGAAACGTTGGTCATACGTACACCAAAAATTGACGCCGGGCAAAAACCCAAAAAATTTTAAGCAACATTACGACCACGGCGGAAGCCTTCAATTACATATAAGTTATATCCAGTCATAGGCTTTTGAAGGAAAACACCAACCCACTAACGTTGAGTGCATCTGTCACACAGTTCATTCGAGTTTAGTTAGTTAGTTAGTTAGTTAGTACCCATTCGTAGAGAGCCTTCCTCGTCCCCAGTAAACCATGTTCTGTGGACAGTCTGAGTGGACTATAGACAAATGCTTTAAGACTGAATCAATGCAGAACAAAGGCTTTGAGGACGCAGGACTATAAACTTTCTGCATGCGGTTCCTCATAACATGTATTAATATCCACTAGCACACAACGCCTTACGGCTGTCGTGGTGTCCTGCAAACAACCAACCAGAAAGAGGCGGTTTGCTATAAACGGTTTATGCCGAATCCTCAGATTCCTGTTTTAATATACCGTAACCTGTCCTTATCAGATACAAGAGGATGGTTTTGTGCTAATCGGGACCTGTTGTTAACGACAGTTATTTGTTCACGACAGCACTACTACTAGAAGACACATACGATACAAGATCAGTGGTTGCAGGTCGAAGGGTTGGCGTTACTACTTGCTATTCGGAAGGTCCTCGGTTTAAATCCCGGCCCGGGTAACAATTACACTGAGTCAAGTCGTCGTGAATTTTTCTCAGTTCCTAAGCTGTAGTGTCGAGATAGCGCCGAATTAGGCAGAGAGACTTTCGTTCCCTAAGCGACTTCATCGAGAAGCTAACAGTTTCTCAGCTAGTCAAGAAATTCCCCGAATTTTATGAAACCAGAAGTTTTATTACGATATTCAGAACAGCCAGTCACTTCTCCCCATTCTGATCCAGTTTATCTAACCACATATTTCCCTATAATTTCCAATTTTACTTTTCGTTAGCCTTGACGCCATATTCCGAGCTACAGAATAAGTCCATAAATAATGAAACAATACATATTGTCATTACAGGATTGAGACCTAACCACGAACCATGTCAAGCAGAATGTCTCATTCGTTAACATGCAAGTTATTTGCGAAGAAAGCGGGAATGAGAATTGAAATTACCTCTATTTTCCCCCCAATTATCAGAGCCTCCTTTTCCTCCAATAAGCTTATCTAAAATTAATGTTAATTCAAAACTGAGGAAGAATGTAAAATTAAAGGTCTCTCCAAAGATCGGAAAGAAATTCACGCACAAAGTCAAGTAGTTTAAAGTTTAAATGACATTTCTCGTGCACAGCGTGAAGAAGGTTCACTAATATGAGCGTTCAGATGAGGCCTACTGCTGTTCGAAGAGCAGACAGGTATTTGAATACCGAAGGGAAACGCGTCGGACTAGGTTTTCACAACGGAAATTGGCACCCTGAGGTACAAAAGAACGAAATAGAAGAAGCAAACTAAACAGAAAATAACAAAGGGAAAGAGAGGAGATTGGAAAGCCCCCTGTCATTACCATAATTCACTAAACAGCCATTTAGTTTCAGCTCCCGAACAAAAGCTTCTTTTTTTTAGCCCTTAAAATCACTGCTTATAATTTTTCTGAAATGACAAAATAAATTTGCTAACTACTTGGATGTACTTGGAAGTCAGGGCTCCCTCGACAGACAAGTGGAAAGGTTAGTAGTAGCTCAGACAGAGAAGTAACAGGAACGCATTACAAAGAAACTTCAAAAGGAAAGCTTCTTGTATAGAAAGAAAAAGACGTATAATTTAGGTCAAATTTTTGTAAAATATCCTCAGTTTCTATTTAAAACATCAACTGGATGCACATTTTTTCTAAAAATGTGTAGATCTTTAAAACATTTCAGTCTCATACACAACCAGGTACAGCACACACCACAAGAACACACCTAACGGAATAAGAAACAGTACCATGCATCAGCACATACTGCGATAATACTAAATTATTAGTAATATAAGAAACATAAGTGACTGTGCACAATAACAGTGAAAGTGGAAAAACTGTGCTTACAAATTGAACCAATGAAATGACGATTTTATTATAAATTATATGCAGTTTTAGTGACAAGAAAACCCCTGAGGATGGCTCTGTACAGAGCCGAAACATATGTCGGGTTTCATTGAAATATTTTAAAGATCTACACATTTTTAGAAAAAAGGTGCATCCAGTTGGTGTTTTAAATAGTGATTGTCAAAGATGCACGGCGATTTTAGATTAAAGATCCTCAGTTTATGCAGGAATATCGCCTCATTTAGGATAAAGAAATCTTCAACTTTCAAGCTACACAATACAAATGTCTCAAGTGTCACCTGCTTAAAAGAGCCATTTATATAAACCGCCCAAAATATTTCAGCTTACTTTCTCAAGTAAAGAAAAGGTATTTCTCAGGCATGTGATTGTGTCTGTGTCTTTCGAAAATACTGAGCGATTTCCATCACGTTCTCAGGACACGGGTCGAGATAACTAAGGATTTGTTAGCGATATAACTGTCACATAATTTAAATAATACTTTATAATAACATATAAAACGATAAAAAATGTATTACTATCAGATTTGTAGAATACAAATATGAAACAACAAGACTCAACAGATGAATTTAAGATTTCACAAGCAATACCACACATTCCACAGGAAACTATTCTTCAGTGACCGAAGTAAGAACCATAAAAGTCACTTTGTTTTCACTTTTCAATATTTCACCTTTCGGACACATATACTGTTTCCATCTTCAGGGTAGAAAAGCAAGCGACATAGACAAAGGCAGAACACACAGGACGCTGATTTTTACAACCACAGGCCTAAGAATCTCTAAGTGTCTGAGCAATACATTCATTCTGCAGTCTGTCTTACGACAGGTCCGTAGCCTCTTCCAAAGCGAGTTCTCCACAGGGTGCGATCTAGTGCTTCCTCTTTCAATTTCCAATATCTTCTCTTTTCCTTAAGGTCATCCAGTATCTGCTTACGTCTTCTCCCTCGTCTTCCCGTCATTTCTATCCTTCCTTCTAACTTTCCTTCAATCACATGTTTCAGAAGGCAGTTTCCACGCAAGATGTGACCAATCCAGTTAGCCTTTCTTCTTTTTATTGTATGTACGATATTCCTCTCCTCCTTGACTCTGTGTAATACTTCTTAATTTCTCACACGATCGGTCCAACTGATCTTCTCCATTCTTCTCCAGCACCACATTTCAAAACTTTCCAGATACTTCTGATCTACTTTCCCAAGTATCCACGTTTCAGCACCATACAAAGCTACGCTCCAAATGCAGCACTTTACTAGTTGTCTGAGCACTGAAGCACAGTAATTTACCTCGACATTTCCATCTCGTTTCTTACAGTTTTACAGACACGTTCAAACAGGAAACCAGCTGACACTGAGGGAATATCGGCTGGTTCTGCTTCCGTGTGGGCGGAAGTACGTTACTCTGGTTCAGGGTAAACAGAACTTTGGGGTCAGCTGTAGAGGACCTACAGGGGCGGTGCGACCACTGAAGTGAGAGGCGCAAACTCCTTTCCTGTGTTAACAGTAACGATCCCACCGGAATTTCATCACTGGCCAACTTCAGTTTCAAGTCTAACAAACTGTAACCATGAGGCAAATAATTTGGGGACATTATATGGCCGATCTACTCTATGAACTCCTGCCTGCAAGCGAATTCATTTCTGTCTTGCAAACGTGAACAAGCAGTTGAATTTCAGTGACATCTGATGTGTCGATACTAATCTACAATTAAACTACACTAATTAACCAACTACATGTAACAAAATCTTTCTTGAGAACCTAGTAGTGGCACATCTAGACAAGAAATTCCTTGCATTTTATGTAACCAGTCCTAGCAACTTGGCTTAACCGGTGGTACTTCTCTCTCGTATTCTGTAACTCACGGGTTCGAAACTAGGCGCGGACACAGAAAATCCTGATTCTGGCCAGTCACTCCGGCAAAATGCCGGGATAATGACCTTAATTATTCGCAACAGCTTCATTTTGCATCCGCCCTAAATAACGAACAGGACGATCAGGGGTTCGAATCCCGAGAGTGGCAAGGCGTTTTTCTCTTCCCCTGAACGTCCAGACTGGATAAAGAGCCCACTCAGCCTCCTATTTAATGGGTACCGGGAGTATTTCCCAGTTGTAAGGCGGCGGGGGGTGATGCTGACCAATCACCTGCATCTAGCGCCGAGGTTAAAAATGAGTGGAGTTATACCTCTATTCCCCCTGTATGCCTTCATGGCGCGGATACAAACAACTTTACCTTTACATTTAACTTGTAATCCAATTACTTGACTTTGTATAATTTGTTACTCACAGTGTTGTGAAACGAACCCAATATTTCAAGCTATACATCACACTAAATTTGATTAGCGTGTTAAAAGGTGCTGCTGCTGATTCTTCTACTAAGCCAAATAATTCCAGTTCTCGTCATTCCCACCCTAACTCCCTAAGATCAATTTTGGTATTATCCACTCCTGTGTTCCTGCTTCTCACAAGTGGCTCATTCCTTCAGGTTCCAGGAACCCACCTCTCTACTCTGTGCACGTCAGATATACCTAAACTTATCACATGCCACTCCCATTACATTATCATTTCTGTTGCTGCACTCGACAAGTATTACATACTGTGACGTGTCTCAATATAAAACTCCATAATTCTGTTCCTTCCTTCCTTTAATTTCAATCCTTATCTTCACTAGGCAAAAGCAGCATTCAACAAGAAGAAAAATCTTTTCACCAGCAAACTGGAATTAAATTTAAGGGAAGAAACTAGTAAAGTGCTACATTTGGAGCATAGCTTTGTATGGTGCTGAAACGTGGACACTTCGGAAAGTAGATCAGAAGTATCTGGAAAGTTTTGAAATGCGGTGCTGGAGAAGAATGGAGAAGATCAGTTGGACCGATCGTGTGAGAAATGAAGAAGTATTACACAGAGTCAAGGAGGAGAGGAATATCGTACATACAATAAAAAGAAGGAAGGCTAACTGGATTGGTCACATCTTGTGTAGGAACTGCCTTCTGAAACATGTGATTGAAGGAAAGTTAGAAGGAAGGACGGGACGACGAGGAAGAAGACGTAAGCAGCTACTGGATGACCTTAAGGAAAAGAAAAGATACTGGAAATTGAAAGAGGAAGCACTAGATCGCACCCTGTGGAGAACTCGCTTTGGAAGAGGCTACGGACCTGTCGTAAGACAGACTACAGAATGAATGAATGATCCTCACTAGCTTCTTTTCAAACACTCTGAATCTAAGAAGATTAATGTATTTTGGATGTGATGCCTGTATAATACTTAAGGTTTTCCCGACGTTTCAGACGAACCTCCTGCCTTCATCATAAAGGTTGATGAAGAGGTAGTATAATGAAGGAGGCAGCAGGTCCGCCTGAAACGTCGATACACCGTATAAAGACTACACAGTCACTACCACGAGAACCTGAGACCTCACCTTGAATCTATAGTCTCTTCTTTATATTCAGTTCTATATTCCATTCATCATATTTAGTTTATGTGATTGTCCTTACACGTGGCACATCCCATGTACCCCTGCAGCTCAGTATCTTTAGCAAGCACGTACTATACCTTTCAATAGCACAACACAATGTCCTTTTATTCCATTCGTCTATAATCATTTGTATTCTTCAATCCATTATCTCACATTTCATGTGTCTCTCCCATTTCCGAAACACTTTGAAAAGAAACTTTTCCAAATCTCTGAATATAAATACAGTCGAACCCGGTTATAACGACATCGGTTTATGCGATACCTCTTCTATAACGTCAGATATTCTGTGGTACCAATTAATCCCTCACTGTTAACCACAACATTATACTCCTCGGTTATAATGACACTCGTTTATAACGACACAAATTATTCAGTCCCTTTCATGACGTCATAACAGAGTTCGTCTGTATGCAGTTACATATAATTATATTTCCTAAAGCGATAAAGTGCACGCGATACCGCAGTTGGTTGAGGCACTGCGCTACAAACCGGAAGGTCGCGGGTTCGATTCCCGATGGGGTCATTGGAATTTTTCATTGACGTAATCCTTTAGGTCGTATTATGGCTCTGGGGTCGACTCAGCCTCTAACAGAAATGAGTACCAGGAATATTTCCTAGGGGTAAAGGCGGTCGGTGCGTAGGGCTGACAACCTTACCACCTTCATGTGCCGATTGTCTAGAAATCTGGGAGCCTCAACCTCCTGGAACCCTAAGGGCCTGTCCAGGCCTGTAATGGGATTGCTTTAGCTTTCTTAAAGTGATCAATTACTGACAATTCAAACTTCTATTTCGTATTAAAATGGCTCCCCAAAATAAACATTCATTACGTTATACAAAGATGTACAATGCCTATGTATCAAGTCCAGGAAAAAGCGACATAATGTTTGCAATCACTGGCAGCCAATTAGGAAGTTTCCCCAACCTGAGTTAACAAGCTGTTAGTTTACTGTAATGTCACAGCAACGCTTTGTCTGCAAATCAGTACATGAATCAAAACTGAAACAAAACACGAGAGCAAAACATTGCAGCTAAATGCCTCTGTTACTTTGGATAATGACTGATGGTCAGTTGTATAGGAACAAGCGAGTTCCCATAGCGTATATTAATACCGGTGAGGTCCTGTGAACTAAGGTACCGAGGCAGGACTTAACATGGTAAGCGGACTGCATCGTCGGTAGTTACACGACAACGATGTCGTCCGCTCTACGGCAAGCAGCCGGTTATAAAATATACTGTGTACTAGAAGGGATAGCCAAGCTATAATCTGTCACTCTTTTCCTCCAATTAGGCAGTTCTCAAAACAAACACGATATATGCATCCACTACAGGACTCACTCTGCTAAATTATAAAATACGGTATCCTAGGTCTTCTATCACGACAGTCACTAGAACTACTTTCTGACAGGAATGCTTCGCCTGTATTACCTATACTGTGCAGATAATAAGGGCAAGCGATATCTTTCTTTTGACAAGGAAAGCAGATTCAAATTTACAGGTAAAACAATTAAGAAGTGTAAACTTTTCAAACAGTATTAAAATTTACTTCACTTTCTTTAATATTCTTATTTTAA
Organism: Reticulitermes speratus; assembly: GCA_021186555.1. Lineage (NCBI taxonomy): Eukaryota > Metazoa > Arthropoda > Insecta > Blattodea > Rhinotermitidae > Reticulitermes > Reticulitermes speratus. The sequence continues at coordinate 52,718,627 of JAJKFL010000005.1, forward strand.
ATTGAAAATAGAGTGAGAAACCTGTGGTTATAAGATTCAAAAAGAAGAAATGAAACTGGACAACATTTTGAAAGTAAATATAATTAGTGCCGTCATTTATAACGACTTAGACCTACGGTCCTGGGTTCGACTCAGCCTCTAACAGAAATGAGTAGCAGGAATATTTCCTAGGGGTAAATGCGGCCGGTGTGTAGTGCTGACAACCTTACCACCTTCATGTGCCGATTGTCTAGAAATCTGAGAGCCTCAACCTCCTGGAACCCTTAGGGCCTGTCCAGGCCTGTAATGGGATTAGACCTAAACCAAACACTGGCCAGGCTGCCTTTAGTGTGTCTGTTGCCAACTGGGCTGCACTGCTTTCTGTCAAAACGATAAAGGCTACAAGGTGCACCTAACATTCTGCCCGTACAGTTCGTACTGTGTCACAGCCCATAAAGCTCAAAAGAACGGATTTTATGTCGCCTTTGTTACATCACCTTCTGGCAAAGAAAAATGAAAAATGCCAAATACAGGTTATATGTCCAAAACATTGAAGAATGCAACGAATTGACAGCAGAAAAACCAAGCCATATTCCGTATATTTTACGACAAGTTCAGCCAAGCAAGAAACTTCTTGAGCGTAAAAATGTTACGAGTATGGTGCAAGAGTCCATCATGGGCCCCAATCTTGAGAGAGAATAATCTAGTCGAAATCCATACATTGTATTACAGGATTATTTTTAATAATATCCTCCAAATATACGTATAGAGCTCTTCTGTGATCTCTTACCTTTATAATCTTATATGTGTTTCACATCTCCAAGTTTCTGTAGACAGACATATTGTGCTTCTGTTCATATTAGAAGAAAATTACAACTCCTGATGTTTTCCATAAGTAGCAGGAACTCCGCATCCGACTGTTAATTCCTATTTCGTCTTTTAAAACATAAAGTTAAATAATCCAATTCAATTCAATTCAATTCAATTCTAGTTTATTAATGTGCCAAGTCAACAACCAGAAGGCCAATTACACAAACAGCACAACATACAAACACAAATAACAACGGACAATAAACAAAACAAAATTAAAACAAACACAACCAAAACAAATAAACAATAACTTACTTAAATAATTAATAAGAACACCTTAAAATAATGTAATAAAGTATCACATCTGATTAAGTGTAACAAATTCCCTTCTGAAGACATCCAAATGATTGCAAATTAAATTTGCCGCAGTTACACACCGGCTAGAGGGAAAATTTATAATTATAATTTATAATAATAATAATAATAATAATTACTATTAACACGCTGTCTTGACAACCGCGAGCAGAATTACAGAAAAAAAGACTGGCGTAAAAAATGTGTAGACGACAGTCACTTAACAAAAAAAACTTCCAACTACAAAACCAATAATTTAATTAGCATTAAAATGTAATTTGCTAAAATATCAACAGATTTACGAATATAAATTTCTCTAGCAGGCAGATAATTACTGCACGGAAAAATAAGCATAAAACCTCCCGAGAGCGGAAAAACAAATTCCGAATGTTCCAAGAAGCGACGTGCAGTATACAGCAATATCGTAAGAATTTATATAAAAGTCCAAGTGCCCAATAATGCCATATATTGTGTAAAGTGTGAACATACATGTGTCATGATAGTGTATGTCAGTATAATGTCAGCGGATACAATAACAACATAAACAATTATGTCAACAAATAATTTTATACTATTTAATATTGTATTCACCGTGCATCTTGTGTAAATTAAAATTAAAACCAACTTGATGCACAATCACTATTAAAAAACTTTAATAATAGATTAATTAACCCGACATGTTTCGGTCAGGTACCTGTAGTATAGCCCTGAAGATGGTCAGGTACCTGACCGAAACATGTCGAATTAATTAATCTACTATTAAAGTTTTTTAATAGTGATTGTGCATCAAGTTGGTTTTAATTTTAATTTTATACTAATTTTTTCGCCAATTCATAACAGCACACACAAATATTCCCACACAATTACCCACAAAACGGACGGTTATGAGAGACAATAACTACAGGAGAGGCTCCTACACTTTGCTAAAATAGACACGTACATTTTGGCTCTTTAGATATTCTACGTGTTCACGGCCCTTTTAAATTCAAGGTTAAGGTGAGATTATCTTCTTTTATAACTCAGCAGTTTGAATATTTCTTTCTCGATCTTAATATCAAAATTTATAGACCTGTGTTATTTTACTACATAAAATCCTGGCAAAATGAGAGCCACGACCATAAAGAAGTTTAATTACACAGTTTTACTTGACTTTACGTAGAATTTAATTAATTTCCGAGAATAAAATGATAACATTTCCCACTCATAGTATCTTACAGGGCGTTCAAACACATTTGCAAAATATAAATGAAAAAAATGTTTTACCTCAGTGCGCGGTTTGAGGTTTTCACATAGGCGCTGACGAAGAAACAAGACTTCTCGGATGACACAGTGTGGATTGGTAGTTACCAACGTTTCGGAGGAACGTGCTAAATCCATCTTCAGGGTAGGCAGCAAAATCCTCCAAAAGTCTGTAATAATTTACTAATCAAGGGGGCTCATCTCAGACAACTACCATATTCATCTTCTACCTACATACTACCTACCTACCCACCCACACACTTAACTAATATCTATCACCATGGAGCACACCATCTCTGAACCTAACAGCCGCTCACATAGTCAAACAATCCCAGCCAATAACTCAGCCCAAAACACTTTTGAGATCACAAAAGACCGCCACAGTCTGAGCCACCTACAACATCGCAACAGCTGCGATAACGTCTACTTTAAAACATACCTCATATAAAATGTATAATACAGGGCATACACAAAAGAATTGTGCGTTTAATAGTGTTCACTATTACAACCGCACCATTCTTTTGTGTATGCCCTGTAATATACATAGGTCAACCAATTCAAATTTTTCTTCCAGTTTTAAACTAATATTTCGTATTCATTTTCCATATAAAACTCATGCGTGTTACATGCATCATTCACCTCATATTCTCTGATTTCACCAACCCAATAATATGTAATGAAGAACACATATTATTGAATCCATCATCATGCAATCTTCTTAGCATCAACTGCTTCCTCCTTCTCACGGGAAGACATTTGCAGCATCCTCTTCTTAAACAACCCCAGTCATACCGAATAATGCAACCAGTAACGTACACAAATTCGTGGGCAGCATTAGAATGCTGTCCCTCACTATGGCCTAGAAGGCCGAAATATGCAGGCGAAGCTGAATGATAAATTTGTGATCCACAGATTTTGTACCTCGATAATTGCTGTATTCACACTATTGGTGTCAACGGCGACAAATGTATTACGAGAAGAGAGGCAATGATACGTACAACGTAAAATTGACACGCGTTCGCGTAACCATTGTTGCCGTGGAAAAGCAATAATTATTACATATTCTGAGTGTGTGCCTGTAGCCTTAGTTATCCGGCATGCAAAGCGCATGCGCCGTATTATATTGTCATCTGTGGCCTGTCTGGCTGTACCATATTTTTCCACATTATCCCATAAACGGCACGATTTTTGGGGGAAAAAATTATTGAACATAAAATGTGTGTTTTGATTTTCCCTAGACATTCTGTCTGAAACATTTCTCAATCTAAGAAGAATTCAGTCAGATATTACCATAAATGTACAAAGGTCTTCATGTAAAGTACCCGTTATTCTTGTCAGATTTTGATGAAACTTGAATTTTCTAGGCAAATTTTCCTAAAATACTCAAATATCAAATTTCATGAAAATCCATCAACTGGGAACCGAGTTGTTACATGCGGACAGACAGAAAGACAGGTCGACGCTAACAGTCGCATTTCGCAATTTTGCAAATGCGCGTAAAAATCCCTCAGTCGATATTAAATATATGTAAGGACCGTGCGCTAAGGATAAAAGCAAGGCACACGAATAAATATCTGTCATTTATTTAATACAGATTTCTCGTATCCTTAGGTCCTAAAACCGTAAATAAAACTGGGTGTTCATTTACGTGCTATGGTGGTATTTGAACATGCGCCCGCAGTATTGCTTACCCATTACAGTCAAAGACAGAGTTTCACGCCCACAAAACACAAGAAGTAAAATTGTAAATCAAAATTCAAATATTTAAGTTTTTTTAATAAAATAAAGAAACTCAATAATTCAGAACTGTACAAGCAGTACCGAGATTCAATTTGCTCATAAATTCTTTCTTCGGCGTACTTTTTCTTTTTTTAGTCGTCCTCTTCTACTACCGTTCCGTTCATTCGGTGTATTTGATAACTGAGCACCCGTTAGCTCCCCTACGATGTCCAGAGACGACTTCATGCCCCGTGATTTATTTTTTGATCCATTTTTTATGTTTAAACCTTCGACTATTCAAGTCTTACAACCCACGACATCACTGACCGATTGACAATCGCCATCACACAGAGACACAACCGTAGACTGCCCACTGGACCGTGGGATCGCCTGTCCGCGTAATCCTCGTCCTCATGACAACTCCACACACTTTCAAAAACACGACAAACATCCATGCCCCCGGTGGGATTTTTTTTTTTGCCTGTCCGGGTTTTTCCCCTTTGATCCATTTTTGTACTGTTTAAATCCTTTCGTCCTTCATGTCACTTTACGTTCCATCTACCGTCCTTACAACAAACACAATACAGACATCCATGCCCCGGTGGGATTCGAACCCACAATCCCAGTAAGCGAGCGGCCGAGACCCACGCCTTAGACCGCACGGCCACTGGGATCGGCTCTTCGGCGTACATACAGCTCGATATTATCCTTCCTCGACATTTGAACCTCACTATATTTGACGATGATTTATTAGCTGTTGCGGTCCTTCGCAATAATGCTGTCCTGCCATCTGGCGACAAATTTTGTACATTAAGTCTATTTATTCTTCTCTTAACTAACTTTGAGACCGTACTTACTGGTATTTGGGACAGCTCAGTCGCTATAACTAGGGACTGGACGGCTAGGGGTTCGAACCCGCCCACACCGGCCCCGGGGGCTCCCCTAGGCTTCTGTACGATGGGTACCGGCGATTTTTCCCGGAGGGCAAAATGGCCAGGGGGCACTTTGACCATCCACCCCCATCTAGCGTCGAGGTTAATGAAGTGTAGAGCTATACCTATACTATCCCTGTGCACCTGAATGGCATGGTGCGGGGAGACCTTGACATTTATTCATATCGGATACAGTTATGCAATTTCAGTTGTCCACACAAACGCAATAATACAGTTTAGACTCTCTACCCTCCTAAAGGAAAAAATCAGGCTATGACATTACCACTCTCTGTGCTGTCCGCGGTTTCAAATATTTAACAAATTTCCACGAAAATCTGTATTAACAGCTTTATCACTGGACACACTCCAATACCGTAAATGAGTACTATTACAAGTGGTAATAACGGCGAGGTATTGCGATGTTGAAATCTGGTAGCGGCAAAGGAGAAACCTTATACAGGGTACCGATATAATTTGTATTATGAACTTTGAAACGTACGTAGCTTTTCTGTGTTATTATTTGTAAAACTGTTCACAGTTGAGACTTACGTAGCTTTTCTGTGTTATTATTTGCAAAACTGTTCACAGTGGAGCCTTACGTAGCTTTTCTGTGTTATTATTTGTAAAACTGTTCACAGTGGAGCCTTACGTAGCTTTTCTGTGTTATTATTTGCAAAACTGTTCACAGTGGAGCCTTACGTAGCTTTTCTGTGTTATTATTTGCAAAACTGTTCACAGTGGAGCCTTACGTAGCTTTTCTGTGTTATTATTTGTAAAAATGTTCACAGTGGAGCCTTACGTAGCTTTTCTGTGTTATTATTTGCAAAACTGTTCACAGTGGAGCCTTACGTAGCTTTTCTGTGTTATTTGTAAAACTGTTCACAGTGGAGCCTTACGTAGCTTTTTTGTGTTATTATTTGCAAAACTGTTCAGAGTGGAGCCTTACGTAGCTTTTCTGTGTTATTATTTGCAAAACTGTTCACAGTGGAGCCTTACGTAGCTTTTCTGTGTTATTATTTGCAAAACTGTTCACAGTGGAGCCTTACGTAACTTTTCTGCGTTATTATTTGCAAAACTGTTCACAGTGGAGCCTTACGTAGCTTTTCTGCGTTATTATTTGTAAAACTGTTCACAGTGGAGCCTTACGTAGCTTTTCTGTGTTATTATTTGTAAAACTGTTCACAGTGGAGCCTTACGTAGCTTTTCTGTGTTATTATTTGCAAAACTGTTCACAGTGGAGCCTTACGTAGCTTTTCTGTGTTATTATTTGTAAAACTGTTCACAGTGGAGCCTTACGTAGCTTTTCTGTGTTATTATTTGCAAAACTGTACACAGTGGAGCCTTACGTAGCTTTTCTGTGTTATTATTTGCAAAACTGTACACAGTGGAGCCTTACGTAGCTTTTCTGTGTTATTATTTGCAAAACTGTTCACAGTGGAGCCTTACGTAGCTTTTCTGTGTTATTATTTGTAAAACTGTTCACAGTGGAGCCTTACGTAGCTTTTCTGTGTTATTATTTGTAAAACTGTTCACAGTGGAGCCTTACGTAGCTTTTCTGTGTTATTATTTGCAAAACTGTTCACAGTGGAGCCTTACGTAGCTTTTCTGTGTTATTATTTGTAAAACTGTTCACAGTGGAGCCTTACGTAGCTTTTCTGTGTTATTATTTGTAAAACTGTTCACAGTGGAGCCTTACGTAGCTTTTCTGTGTTATTATTTGTAAAACTGTTCACAGTGGAGCCTTACGTAGCTTTTCTGTGTTATTATTTGTAAAACTGTTCACAGTGGAGCCTTACGTAGCTTTTCTGTGTTATTATTTGCAAAACTGTTCACAGTGGAGCCTTACGTAGCTTTTCTGTGTTATTATTTGTAAAACTGTTCACAGTGGAGCCTTACGTAGCTTTTCTGTGTTATTTTTGCAAAACTGTTCACAGTGGAGCCTTACGTAGCTTTTCTGTGTTATTATTTGTAAAACTGTTCACAGTGGAGCCTTACGTAGCTTTTCTGTGTTATTATTTGTAAAACTGTTCACAGTGGAGCCTTACGTAGCTTTTCTGTGTTATTATTTGTAAAACTGTTCACAGTGGAGCCTTACGTAGCTTTTCTGTGTTATTATTTGCAAAACTGTTCACAGTGGAGCCTTACGTAGCTTTTCTGTGTTATTATTTGTAAAACTGTTCACAGTGGAGCCTTACGTAGCTTTTCTGTGTTATTATTTGTAAAACTGTTCACAGTGGAGCCTTACGTAGCTTTTCTGTGTTATTATTTGTAAAACTGTTCACAGTGGAGCCTTACGTAGCTTTTCTGGTGTATTATTTGCAAAACTGTTCACAGTGGAGCCTTACGTAGCTTTTCTGTGTTATTATTTGTAAAACTGTTCACAGTGGAGCCTTACGTAGCTTTTCTGTGTTATTATTTGTAAAACTGTTCACAGTGGAGCCTTACGTAGCTTTTCTGTGTTATTATTTGCAAAACTGTTCACAGTGGAGCCTTACGTAGCTTTTCTGTGTTATTATTTGTAAAACTGTTCACAGTGGAGCCTTACGTAGCTTTTCTGTGTTATTATTTGCAAAACTGTTCACAGTGGAGCCTTACGTAGCTTTTCTGTGTTATTATTTGCAAAACTGTTCACAGTGGAGCCTTACGTAGCTTTTCTGTGTTATTATTTGCAAAACTGTTCACAGTGGAGCCTTACGTAGCTTTTCTGTGTTATTATTTGTAAAACTGTTCACAGTGGAGCCTTACGTAGCTTTTCTGTGTTATTATTTGTAAAACTGTTCACAGTGGAACCTTACGTAGCTTTTCTGTGTTATTATTTGTAAAACTGTTCACAGTGGAGCCTTACGTAGCTTTTCTGTGTTATTATTTGCAAAACTGTTCACAGTGGAGCCTTACGTAGCTTTTCTGTGTTATTATTTGTAAAACTGTTCACAGTGGAGCCTTCTACGTTTACATACACGAAATAAATGTACATAATACAGCCACGTTCTTAATAAAACTAAAACAAAGCAGCAAAATTAAAAACAGCAGCACGTAGGAGTAAATACAATAGCAAAAATAATAGGCTTTTTGTGTTTCACTCACAGATCCTTTCTCCTACACAAACAGCACGGAAAAGCTTCAGTGGTCTTTATTTGCTATATAAATACCAAGAAAAAGCAGGAAATTCCTATAGTATTGCGGCAGGGCTATTTAATATTCTGTTGCCCGAAAGGAAGAAGACATCCTACACAAAGTGTGTTGTGTAGCACTAAGCACTGTTCGAAAATAAATTCCTTGGATACCAACACAGATATCGATGCAGATCACACGAATTCCAGACTGCAGTGTCCTATTATGAAATTATTCACACGACATGCGCAAAACAGATATCATTTTTGAATGTATTATTGCGGTATTTATTGATTGGGGCGTTCTTGGAATACGAGAACATTTACCCAAAGCATACGCAGCATACCATACAGTGGTGTAGATTGAGAGTTACAATGCCATCGTGTTAGCCAAAGACATCCAATTATTAACATCTCAAATTATCAGTGAAGAAGAAAATAGTCAATTTTTAAACATTTTATTTCGTTGATCAAACATTTTTATGTTTCAAAGTGCTGACTGAAAACGAAATTAAATAAATACACGGTGATTCGAAAAGAATTGGCCACTAGATTCGCCATGTTGAACGCTGGTGCCGCCTTGTGGCGGAAATGCGTACAACTTTCAAGCGCCAAATTTTGGAAAAAAAAATTAAGGGTAGTGGGAGCTACCCCTACCCTTAATTTTAATTTCATGCATACTATATATTTATATAACAGTTACAAGTAACACATTTTTTTATTAAAGAGTTCAATTTCTTTGAATAACCCTGTACTATTTCACTGTCTTTAATATTATATTACAATAATTACGTTATTAGTACTATAAATCCCAGTGAAATACCAATGGTAATCAAACGATATAACCAACAAGGTACACTTTATACAAACACATAAATTATTCATTTAAAAAATGCAACACGTTTCGGCCTACCGGCCATATTCACGGATGCCAAGTACTACAGTGATGTAATAAGGTCAATGTTTCATATTTCTTACCTCCAACTATTACTGCGACAGATAACACTCCCATTGTTCCACTAACACATTACAGATATTGATGAACACTATAAGATAATCTGTCACTGCATATGAAATAAATTTGGACGATTCCTGACACACAGAAAATATAAATCCCGGTTAAAGATTTGACTTTCCCTAAATATATTTGTTGTTTATAGAGATAATTGTATCAATAATCCAATTACACATTACTGCAACGTACAGCTACGTAAAATTTAAACTACTATGTCACTATATTTTCACAGTCTGCTCCATGGTCTCGCTTTTATACCACGAGTAATGATGTGATTACTGTCATCGTACAACAGTAATAAATTAATATAGGCCTTATCACAAAACAATGTGCCTCCACACACGTGTTTAACGTCAGACTGCAATACGTGCCTTACAGATATCGTTCATAGTGTAGCATTACAGTTACGTAACACTTATTGCGAAAGCGCAATAAGTGCCATCACGTGACACAGACATACTGTAAACATCAGATAAACAACTGAACAAGTTGTTCATTTATACAACCAACTACATGATATGCACAATATTATAATCTTTCTTTACTCCTACATGTTTCGGCATATAATTTTGCCATCATCAGGAAGTCCACAACCGATTGAAAACTTGCTAAATTATATTAATTAATTATTTTATTCCAACAAATGCACTACACTATTTTAGTGTTTACTTGTCCCTACTTATGTTTCGGCACTTATAAGTGCCATCCTCAGGGTGTCGTCGAGAGTTCACAGTTTTCAATGCAATGTTGTGAAAGAATTGGATTCATTGAAAATTTTGGAGGAAATTTTGAAGGAAGTTGTGCTACGGATTTTTATCACCCTTAAAAATCCATCGACCTCGGTCGGGATTTTTTTTTCTTTTTTTGCCTGTCCGGGGTTTTTTCCCTTTGATCCATTCTTGTACTGTTTGAATCCTTTCGTCCTTCATGTCACTTTAAGTTCTATATTACCGTCCCTACAACGAACACAACACAAACATCTATGCCCCCGGTGGGATTCGAACCCACAATCCCAGCAAGCGAGCGGCCGCAGACTCACGCCTTAGACCGCGCGGCCACTGGATCGGCAAATCGAACCCGCGAACCTTGGGTCCAGTGGCGAGCACGCTAACCACTAGTCCACCGAGGGCGACATTTTCAGGATATAACATGTCACAAAAATACGTTACACTTATGAACACGCCCTGATTACTTCACATGGTTTATTCCATGCGTTGTAACACATCAAGAAACTTATATAATACCAACAAATGCACAATTCTATGTTTTATGCGTACTATATTTTTACATGTAGGAGCTATGTAAAATACAGTATGCATAAAACATAGAATTGTGCATTTTTTGTTATTACATAAGTTTCGTACGCCTTCATTATTCTGGGCTGAAATCCCGTAACTTGTAATTTTACTGCAAAACTACAGGTGTAATCCATAGCATGTCTCTGTTAGAATAAACTTCATTTCAATTAATCAGGCAGTGGCAGCTATGTTGTGCCAACTCTGCAGTGACATCCACTTACACCGAAGCTGCCTGCGATGTGACCGACGACGTAACACTCTCCGACAGCTTAATGTCACCCCTTAGACGCCCACACTTTTCTCTCTCTTTCTAGCAATAAGCTGTAATTAAATTTTCAAACTTGTTTCAACACTTAATTATAATTTAATCGCCCGTTATAAGAAACGAGACACCTTCAGGCATGTAAGTCACTTTCCTTAACTCGTAACAGAATTAGTGAACTGTAGTTTGGAAAATCTTTACCACTTTTAGCTGTATAAAAGAATGTCTATCGCTGTGATGTGCGGTAAGCAGTTACTGGTTTTCATATCATTAGGTCAAACTATGTCTGGGTTTAAGGGTTGTTAATATGTAAAGGGCGCAACGAGCGAAGAATTTGTGTGGTAAATTTATTGATGAGAGCAAGCTTAAAAAAATCCAACTTACAAAGAACTAAGAATAAATACGTATCCGTAAAATATAATACGTATATGTTCCATACAGGAACCTAAAAACAGCTACAAATTTCGGCCTTTTAAGACATCACAAGGCTGTATCAGTTATATAATATGCAATACATTAAGTATCTTACACCTTAATTAAAAGCCGAAACATTTAGCTGTTTTGGGGTTAACTGTATCAAATACAGGGCATACACAAAAGAATGGTGCGGTTTCAAAAGTGAATAAAAAAATTATGTCTCCCACTACACGGGCACAACATACACCGTCAGCGGCGGCAACTGTCCAAGTTTCTCATGCGCTACCAGCAGTTCGCTTCTCATGCTTACTGCGTGGCCGCGGGGCCAGTTTAGGGGAAATGCGCTGGATCGGACGTGCTGCTGCAAATGGAGACAAGAACCTTCTCCCTTGGCCACCCCGTTCGCCAGATCTTACACCGTGCGATTTCTTTCTTTGGGGGTTCGTTAAAGACAGCGTTTATGTACCACCATTGCCCACGTCCATCCATGAAATTCGTGATCGGATAACGCATGCACTGCAGGCCATTATAGCGGACATGCTACACCGGTCTGGGATGAGTTTGATTACCGTGTGGATGTGTGTCGTGTGACCCAGGGTGCACACATTGAAGGATTGTAATTACCAAATGAGAAACTTGGACAGTTGCCGCCGCTGACGGTGTATGTTGTGCCCTTGTAAGGTGAGAAATACATTTTTTATTCACTTTTGATACCGCACCATTCTTTTGTGTATATCCTGTATACATGGTGTACGACGGCTACTTATTTGTTCTTTGTATAATTAGCACAAGGGGATGTGTCATGTTAAGTACAAAGCATTGATAAATGAGGCAAATAACAGAACATAAACCACGTCTAAGTAGCTAATAATTCATGCTAATGATTCAGAACACGTAATTCATTAAATTGCTTTCGGCGGGGGGCACTAACATTTATTTAACTGCTGTTGGGATATGAAGATATTGCAGTCAACAAAACAGGTGTAATCCGCGAAGCAGCTTCAGGAGGCCAGTCGTTAATTGCGACACGTGACGCCAGACAGATCGAAGGACACAAACTTGCAGTTGGACAGACAGACAGACGTGAGCCAAATATCATGCTTTTAACTTTCTGGGAGTTCGTTCACAAATTGCATAACAAAACTTACTGTTGGTTTCTACATAGCTTCTGCGCGCAAAAAGCTACCATTTTCTGGTTTCTAACGCATTTGGTAAAATATTTATCCATGTTTCGGGCGTACGTGATGGTTCCATCTTCACTGGAAAAGGGTCATTCTTCTACCCTAAAAATGGAGGTAGTACTTTTATTGGTCTGTACACGTTTCCATAAAAGGGGGTTTCTCGGGATATGATAAATCAATTTTAGGGGTTCTCCATCAAAAATAGTTTGGGCTAAACTAATTATATGAAGGAAAGGGTGGAACTTTAATAAACTGTGTAACACAAATAAGCTGAAAGGAACACACAATGTAAATGTCACAACAGAGTGATAAACGACAAGGTGTATGATGATGGTGATGATCTCGGTTGCTTACTGATCTCTTTTCAAACATGACGTTGATTGACAGGATGAATGGAAATTCATTCATTCATTCATCATTGCATGGTCTGTCTTACGACAGGTCCGAAACTCTTCCAAAGCGAGTTCTCCATACAGTGCGACATAGTGCCTCCTCTTTCAATTTTTAGTATCCTCTATTTCCTTAAGGTCATCCAGTAGCTGCTTACGTATTCTTCCTCGTCTTCTCTTCCGTTACATCTTTCCTTCAGACGGGAATGGCGTAAAGCAAATGCTTCTAACAAGATATATGTTAAGTTAGCTAAAGGACCTTTACATTAAAACAGTGGTTGGTTTGAATATCACTTACACCAACTACATAAATATCACTTACACCAACGAAATGCACTTGTTTATTAAAAAGAGCACTAAATAGTTCCTAAAATGTTAGTTAAAACCCCTACATATGTTTCGACCTATCGATAGGTCATCTTCAGGGGGTATGTCACAACTGCTTGTATTAAAACACGTACACATATTGTTCATCTATATAAAAGTACAGTCATCGTCATATTTCTTTAGGCTTATCACCATTATTATAGACAATATACTTTAAAAGTGTACAAATACTACGAAGTGCTTCTAAGAACGCATTTGCCCACGTAATAATAATGGTGATAAGCCTAATGAAATATGACGATGACTGTACTGTTATATAGATGAACAATATGTGTACGTGTTTTAATACAAGCAGTTGTGACATACCCCCTGAAGATGACCTATCGATAGGTCGAAACATATGTATGGGGTTTTAACTAACATTTTCGGAACTATTTAGTGTTCTTTTTAATAAACAAGTGCATTTCGTTGGTGTAAGTGATATTTATGTAGTTGGTGTAAGTGATTATTTATGTATAGTTTGGTGTAAGTGATATTTATGTAGTTGGTGTAAGTGATATTTTATGTAGTTGGTGTAAGTGATATTCACGTCAAGAATGCACGGTGAAATCAGAATAAAGTGGTTGGTTTGTTTTGTGCGCTGACAAAATCACATAACAAACGTTGCTTAATCTACTTTAAGCCCATTACTTAATCGACCTGCTGCAGCTTGTAACTGACGACTTTGTTTCACTGTTCATTTGTTTATCATTAAATGTGTACGTAATTGTTTATTCATTCAAGTGATGAAAATTAATTACTGGTACATAACATGAGGGATACGAAATACATTATATTGCTTAAGTCCCAATTTTAGAACGTCTGTCACGCAAATACATGTAGCACGTTCCTACCACAATTTGTCCTAATGCGCTAGTGAAACGATTTCAAATTTCTCTCTATTAATTATTCACAAAGCACCCTCAGAGTATAAATTATACAGGATATGCAGTAATTACACTGATATTTATGAATATGCTCTCACAAAACACGTAACAGTTTGTCTCCTTACACGCTGAAGAACTGACGGCGTATATCCGAATTCTCGTGACAACATTCGCTAAAGAATGACTGACTACATTCATGGCAAAATTCAACACTTGCCCGCATATAGTAACCTCTGTGTTATCATACAATTATTTAATACGATTTTATAGAAACACGAACTTCCGTCCAGTATCATCGATTACTTACCAGAATCAGCGACAGATTTGTAACACATAAATAAATAAAGCATTCAAAACTACAAAGCTCTCTTGATGAATCTACATCTGAACTGAGATAACCTGCGAAATTCCGAAAGAGAGAAATTCTGAGCAGCAATCAATGTGCCTTACATTCATCCTCTTATATTAAACTTTAACCCAATATCCCTTCTTCCTTTTGTACGTATACTTTATATTCATTATTGTTGCCTTCCATATACAGTAGAACCCCCGTATCCGCGGATTCGGTATCCGCGGTTTCAACCCGGTTTCGAAAATATTAAATGGAAAATTCCAGAAATAAACGATTCATAAGTTTCAAATTGCGCTCCATTCTTAGTAACACGATGCAACCTGCCCGCCCCGTCACGCTCAGTACACGACTCATCTCTCTTTGTCCTCTGTACCCACACAAGCCCACTTTACTCACATCCAGTACACAGTGCAACCTGCCCGCCGTCACGCTCAGTAACGACTCATCTATCTTGTCCTCTGTACCACGTTGGCCCGCTTTACTCACATCACAAGTATAGTAATGTACAATGTATTTTATTATTCTTTAATGTTGGTAATGCCTTATTGTGCGTAATTTATCAATTAAACTTTATCATAGGTATGTATGTAAACGAAAAAACGACTTACATATAGGGTTCGCTACTATCCGCGGTTTCGGAAATCCGCGGTAGATCTTGGAACGTATCACCAGCGGATACGGGAGGACTACTGTAATACCGAGAAACGTCGAGACTGTACCTGCAACCGTAATGGAAGTAGCACTGACGCACCAAAGTGCGTATGGTCTGCTAAATGTACGCAAGTGACGTGACGCGTCGTAAGGCAGGTCTTAAGAGTTAAGACCCACCAGAAAACAAAATACTGTATAATTAGCGAATAACATTCAATTAGACACTCGCTGACGTGTTGTTTGCTTTCCAGGCCACTACTCAGTCAACGCAGTTAATTTACCACGTGCGCGAATGCAGTGCTGCACTGTGCCCAAAAATAAAACACTGCCACACATGACACACAGAATCTAGAACAGTCATCGCAGAACCTGAAGTTCAAGCACAGTAGTTGTTAAATTTTCTTACTTTCCAAACACTTATCCAACTCAATGTTTAATAGACGAACACAATGCAGTTCATTATCACTTTAATATGTATTAATTAACCCCTACATATGTTTCGGTTTTACACAAAACCATCCTCAGGGGGTTCAAAACTACATTTTATCACATCCAAAGTTAATAAAGGTTTAGATATCGTGCAATGTCCTGCTTGTTATTAACATTCACTATAAAATCAGAATTTAAAACATAAGAAATATTAAAATCAAGCAATAAGACCAACAAATGCACTGTATTGACCAATTTTATTCTGGCCTATTTCCCTACACGTGTTTCGGAACTTTAAAGTTCCATTTTCAGGGGTTTTTTTGTCTTATGCTACCAGATATTCAGATATTAAAAACAAATTCACAATATATACAATAGTCTGTTGAGCAGTCTTAAAACCTCATGTAAATAGATATTCAGAGCACTTTTTGTACGATGTGTACCTTTATCAGTTAGAAATGTAAAATCTCAATTAAATATATAAAAACTGTTTTATATATTTAAGTGAGATTTTACATTTCTAACTGATAAAGGTACACATCGTACAATTTCTAAAGTGCTCTGAATATCTATTTACATGAGGTTTTAAGACTGTTCAACAGACTATTGTATATATTGTGAATTTGTTTTTAATATGTGAATAACTGGTAGCATAAGACAAAAAAACCCCTGAAGATGGAATTTCAAGTTCCGAAACACGTGTAGGGAAATAGGCCAGAATAAAATTGGTCAATACAGTGCATTTGTTGGTCTTATTGCTTGATTTAAATAAAATGCACGGTGCTAATACAGTGAAATTTATAAGAAATATTGTATCAAATCCTTAAAATTCGTAGAATTTTGTGTCATATGTTTTAATTTCTGATTTTACAGTGAAGTAAATAACACGCAAGACATTGCACAATATCTACACCTATATTAAAATCGGATGTGATAAAATGTAGTTTTGAACCCCCTGAGGATGGTTTTGTGTAAAACCGAAACATATGTAGGGGTTAATTAATACATATTAAAGTGATAATAATAAATAATTCTTGGCTCAACAGCCCTGTATGGGCCTGGGCCTCCTCTTGCCTCCTCTTGTCGAGGTTACTAAGTCATGCGCAT
This sequence comes from Reticulitermes speratus, assembly GCA_021186555.1. Lineage (NCBI taxonomy): Eukaryota > Metazoa > Arthropoda > Insecta > Blattodea > Rhinotermitidae > Reticulitermes > Reticulitermes speratus. Next base: position 52,735,124 of record JAJKFL010000005.1, read on the forward strand.
TCATGGCAGCTGGTGACCGGCCAGCTAGCCGCGCTTAGTGTTCTATCGATCCTGATGTGCACGCCAGAGCCATCTGGCAGGCAGTCAGGAGACTTGGATGAGAAATGGAGGCAATTTGGCTTACGCAACATTTTTTATTCATGCCCGTAAGGTTCTTTTACATGCCGTAAATCTACGACATGGGACCGACGGCTTTACTTCCCCTCCGAAGGAAGTGGTGCTCCGGATTTTTATCATCCTTAAAAATCCATCGACCTCGGTCGGGATCGAACCCGCGAACCTTGGGTCCAGTGGCGAGCACGCTAACCACTAGTCCACGGAGGTCGACATATTAAAGTAATAGTGAAGTGCATTTGGTTGGTCTATTAAACGTTGAATCGTAAAAAAAATGAACGATGAGACTAATATAAAATTTATCCAATTGTTTAGAGACCAAACATCGCGGCAGACAGAACTAATGCTTTGTGTTCAGGGTGTCCGGCGTAAAAGTCTGGGCCCCGATACCGTAATTCAGCGAAAAGTCTGAGGCATGACAGACCGCCTCATCCGAACCCAGGACCTCTCAAACACGAAGCATGTATTCTAACAACTCAAAAGAGATGTTCGATTGCATGAGTAGGGTGTTTCTTGCGTGTGAGTTGGTATTACAAAAGAAACTAAACTGAGACACACAAAGCTGGTCGTTCGTCACCGGTATTAACAACATATATCAGTGCGTCAGAAATTCGTATATTAGAAAACTGGTCACGATTTACCAGATACGTTTGTGTGTTATGTCGTTTTAAAATTGTTTCCATAGAAACACGTTTCCACGGACTTGCTCTGGTGGACATTCCTTATTCAAAAGTGGGTCATGTGAATGTTAGAGGGGTAACACAATTAGTTGCTTTAATAGAAATGGAATGGAAGATGAAAAATACATGAAAGTAATAAAGAAAATATATAGATAGATAAATATATAGATAGATAAATACGTAGATAGACAGAGAGATAGACAGGCAGTCAGGCAGACATACAGAGAGATAGACAGACAAACAGATAGATAGATAGATAGATAGATAAATATATAGATAGATAAATACGTAGATAAGACAGAGAGATAGACAGGCAGTCAGGCAGACATACAGAGAGATAGACAGACAAACAGATAGATAGATAGATAGATAGATAGATAGATAAATATATAGATAGATAAATACGTAGATAGACAGAGAGATAGACAGGCAGTCAGGCAGACATACAGAGAGATAGACAGACAAACAGATAGATAGATAGATAGATAGATAGATAAATATATAGATAGATAAATACGTAGATAGACAGAGAGATAGACAGGCAGTCAGGCAGACATACAGAGAGATAGACAGACAAACAGATAGATAGATAGATAGATAGATAAATATATAGATAGATAAATACGTAGATAGACAGAGAGATAGACAGGCAGTCAGGCAGACATACAGAGAGATAGACAGACAAACAGATAGATAGATAGATAGATAGATAGATAAATATATAGATAGATAAATACGTAGATAGACAGAGAGATAGACAGGCAGTCAGGCAGACATACAGAGAGATAGACAGACAAACAGATAGATAGATAGATAGATAAATATATAGATAGATAAATACGTAGATAGACAGAGAGATAGACAGGCAGTCAGGCAGACATACAGAGAGATAGACAGACAAACAGATAGATAGATAGATAGATAGATAGATAAATATATAGATAGATAAATACGTAGATAGACAGAGAGATAGACAGGCAGTCAGCCAGACACACAGAGAGATAGACAGACAAACAGATAGATAGATAGATAGATAGATAGATAGATAAATATATAGATAGATAAATACGTAGATAGACAGAGAGATAGACAGGCAGTCAGGCAGACATACAGAGAGATAGACAGACAAACAGATAGATAGATAGATAGATAGATAGATAGATAAATATATAGATAGATAAATACGTAGATAGACAGAGAGATAGACAGAGAGACAGACAGACAGGCAGACATACAGAGAGATAGACAGACAAACAGATAGATAGATAGATAGATAGATAGATAGATAAATATATAGATAGATAAATACGTAGATAGACAGAGAGATAGACAGAGAGACAGACAGACAGGCAGACATACAGAGAGATAGACAGACAAACAGATAGATAGATAGATAGATAGATAGATAAATATATAGATAGATAAATACGTAGATAGACAGAGAGATAGACAGAGAGACAGACAGACAGGCAGACATACAGAGAGATAGACAGACAAACAGATAGATAGATAGATAGATAGATAGATAGATAAACAGACAGACAGATAGACAGAGAGACAGACAGAAGGATAGATAGAGACAGAGATAGGATAGGATAGGATGAAGCTAAGGGAATTATTCGCTGCTAAATTTAAATGAACCTTTTCCACTGTTTTCAAGGAATCACAAATCCCACGGGCTCATCACCATGTATATCGAAGTGTTTTAGATGGGATTAATCAGCGTCTAATATCGGAGACTAACCAAGTTTCTGCTGTTTACACGATCCTCTGTTGGAATACACAGTTAATCAGGCGATCTTTAGTCTGAAAGGCAGGGAAGCCAACCGGTGATCCGCAAGCTCTGGTGTTGGTCGACTACAGAGCATCAAAGACTATACCACCGTGATTATGAAACAATAGTTGCAACGATGTTTGAAATAAACTTGCAGAAACCGACCAAATATTTGTACGCATTTTCTAATAAGACGGCAATGACGACTGAATATAAATTATACACAATATTTATCTATTTAACTACCCGAGTTTAGGGCTTATCCAGTTTGTAGAGTCGACGCAAGATTCGTATATCAAAATAAGGCAGCATTTTTATACGTACTTTACAATACACTAAATCATCGTCACTTTCATTTAAGTCGTGAAATTATAGTCAATAGACTAGTGGAGATTTATGGATTTTGTAAACACCGAACGGAAGCATGCACTTGTTCCTCTACTGCGCCACGAAGCACGTGAAACAGGAAAACTGCGGCGACCAGAATCAATTTGCAAGATCAGTGAGCATGGTAATTCAATTTGTTAATGTACGATGGCAAATGAAACAGGGCAATGGTTCAGAAAGGGGAAATTTACAGTGTATCATGAAGAGTCTAAACTAACTGGGAGTCAGGCTTGCCTTTCAGTTCTTCATACGGTATATATATATATATGGGCGGATAACTTACACTATCAGCCCGTGTACCACGCTCGTTAAAACTGACTTTATAACTGGAAAATTGTCACTCCAGCTATCAGCTTTCGTGGGTCTGACAACACAAATTTAAGTTTGAGAATAACGTCAAGGTTGTGATGCGTTAAACAGGGAGTCAGACTGATTTTTGGAAAGAACTATACAAAAAAAATATAGTGAAAAGAAATTTTGGACCTCTTACTGTCAGATGTGTACTTAATATTATACATATTCCGTGCAGTTATTTCACATATAAGTTTTTATTTTATTACCAACTCCTGCACAATAATTCTATATATACTTCTACATGTTTCGGCTAATCATCGTAGCCATCATCAGGGAGTAATTTTCATATACGTGAGCGGCATACAGTATGTCAATGAATGTTAATACGTACATTTATTGCGTTTTGACTTCATTATTGTGTGGATGTATTTGTAAGGTATGGATGTTTTTGTAAGGTGTGGATGCTTTTGTAAGGAGTGGATGCTTTTGTAAGGTGTGGATGTTTTTGTAATGTGTGTACGGTGTTCTAATGTGTGTACTTGTATTTACTGTATGTATTTTTTTTTTGTATGTGTATGGGTGTTTTTGTAAGGAGTGGATGTATTTGTAAGGTGTGGATGCTTTTGTAAGGAGTGGATGCTTTTGTAAGGTGTGGATGTTTTTGTAATGTGTGTACGGTGTTCTAATGTGTGTACTTGTATTTACTGTATGTATTTTTTTTGTATGTGTATGGGTGTTTCTGTAAGGTGTGGAAGTATTTGTAAGGTGTGGATGTTTCTGTAAGGTATGGATGCTTTGGTAAGGAGTGGATGCTTTTTTAAGGTGTGGATGTTTTTGCAATATGTGTACGATGTTCTAATGTATGTACTTGTATTTACTGTATGTATTTTGTTTTGTAATTGTGTATAGTTTGTTTTGTATTGTTGCTTTTATGTATATTATATGTCCATTTGTATTGTGTGTACTAGTGTAAGGACTACTGCCACCGGGTGAAAACATTTGTATTGTGTGTACTAGTGTAAGGACTACTGCCACCGGGTGAAAACATTTGTATTTTGTGTACTAGTGTAAGGACTACTGCCACCGGGTGAAAACATTTGTATTGTGTGTACTAGTGTAAGGACTACTGCCACCGGGTGAAAACATCTGTATTGTGTGTACTAGTGTAAGGACTACTGCCACCGGGTGAAAACATTTGTATTGTGTGTACTAGTGTAAGGACTACTGCCACCGGGAGAAAACATTTGTATTGTGTGTACTAGTGTAAGGACTACTGCCACCGGGTGAAAACCCAATTGCAGTAAATAATAATAATAATAATAATAATAATAATAATAATTCACCTTTACGTTGAAGTACTTAGGTGTTAATTGATAGTTTCTGTATAATTTATTAAACCATATAGCTGTGTCTGTCTTTAATAGTTTCTTCTTGGTGTTCCCGAAACTGTGTATAGTTTTTTGCCTGTTGGGCGTTTACATAATATTACACACAGTGTCATTCAATGATACACTCTACTCTGCTCACGTCTATGAAAAACACTCCGTGACGATGGCTATGATGGTTAGCCGAAACATGTAGGAGTATATATATATAATTATTGTGCAGTGGTTGGTAATAATAATAAAAACGTATATGTCAGAAGTATGTTTAATATTCTAAAGCTGGAAAAGCTTAATCAAAATTTACGTCAAATTCGATGGGAATAGAGGAGGTCAGATGGTAAAAGCTGAAAGAGCATAGAATCATAAATTTTATTTGCAAATGAACCTAAAAATCATAAACATATCAAACATTATTAGAATACATTACAAAATTTTAGAGAAGCCAAATGGATTGAAATATATAGGCTACGAAATATGGGGAGGCAAAGAATGCCTACAGGATTTTAGTGGGGAAATATTGTACCATAATGCAGAGACTGCGGCAAGCCCACAAACACGACAGCTCTTCTCGGCTACAGGCGTAACTTCATACCAGAGAGTAGAGTAACGATGTAACCTCTGCTGCCCACACAAACCAGCACACAGGCCGCACAAAATCCTGATACCCTTGTTCAGTTACGCAACATACGCATATGTGTGTGTGTGACGCATCACAGTCAGTTCCCCCGTCCAAACCAATCCCAATTAAAGGCCGCCATAATGTATAATTCTCAGCCATCTTGTGGTGTTTAAGCTTCAAGTCAATGCAGCACACTGGAGTTGGGGCGACTTGAAGCTCAGAAACTTACAGCAGGTGTTCTCACACTTTCTGGCTGGCTTACCAGTAAATGCAATTCAACAGTTTCAGAATACCACCAATATTTTTTGTATTCAATTAAAAAAAACCTGAAACTGGAAAACTGGCTGAGAGCGGGGATAAATTACGCCTACGCGATGTTGCCAGCAATGCTGCATGTTAGCAAATATACGTGGGTCGTGTTTTGTTAAATTATTAAAATTTTTATACTTTTTATATTTCGAATTTTTATTAGGGCCGCGTGTCAGTAAATAATGGTACAAGTCCGTGCCATGGTTCAGGCAGTTAGTCGCCGGTCTCTCACCGCGGAGGACCGGGTTCGATCTCAGGTTAGTCATGTGGGATCTGTGGTGGACAAAGTGGCATGGGACAGGTTTCCCCCCCCCCCCCCCCCCAGTACTTCGGTTTTCCCCTGTCAATTTCATTCACCGGTACTACATTACTTCGAAAATAAAAATAAACTGATCATCTTTCTCTTCATCTTCATCACAGGGTTGTACAATAAGCCTTAAGGCTGCGGTGCGTCCGCTAGCTTCTGCTGCGGGCCCTTCAGCACAAAACAAATATGGTACGCTACCACAGTTTCAGAAACCGTAACCTATAGGATTCATGTTACGGCACAATTACTTAACTGCTGTGTACAATTTACTGATAGTACTTGTTCAAAGAGCATAGTCCGCAGTTAACCCCGCTAAGACGCTATCCAACTACTCATTCTATCGACGTGCCTATGTCCCAGTATTAGGGCCAGTGCGTGTGGCGTACAAAAGTAGAGCGTGTTAATTATTAGGTAATTAATACGTAATAGGAGTTGAGGGTGATATGTGGCACTTAGGGGGGGACAGGAGAAGTGTATGCAGGCTTTTTTTAAGGGGGGGAACTTGAGAGAAAGAAACGGCGTAGGAGACCTAGGAGTATATTAGATGATAATATTAAAATTAAGCTTCAAAATACGATACATCTGGCTCAGGATAGGGACAAGTGACGGATTATTGTGAACGCGGTAATAAACATTCGGATTCCATAAAATGTGGGGAATTTCTTGACTACCTGAGGACTGTTAGTTTCTCAAGAAAGCCTCTGCTCAATGGAGTTAGTTAGTTAGTTTAATAGATGATAAATTTGAAGTAATATGAAAGGAAGCAGTCAAGGGCTAATTATAAGTAATGTTTTGGCATCTGACTGGCCGGACTGAAAACAAACATAAAAAAACCTGGAAAGTGAACCAATGAAAAAGACGTTTTAATATACGAAGTTTTAACGACAATAAACCACTGAAGATGGCTCTATAAGAGCCGAAACATATGTCGGGTTTTAAAAAGTTTTTAAATATGTTTTAAAAAACTATACAGCTTTCTAAATTAAAAAAAACTCTTAAAAAGCCTTCGGTAGGCCAACCAACATTCGAACCTGGAACTTCGTAAATATAAGCCAGAAATGTTACAGGTTCGGGCGATTTACCCACCTATCCAAAAGACAGCATAATTCGTAACGTCATTAAATCCTGCCTTCATTGGTTTTAAATATTCTATACGTTTCTCCTTCTACAAGCGGGTATTTTATCGTCTTAAACAAAACTTAGAGACAAGCCCTAATATCCTATCGTTCAAACTTATGTGTAATCATACGCTGTGACAACAAGTTCCAAATTTACAACTTTGCATATAACGTTTAGGCATAAGAGGACTCTGGCTTTCCAGACTCGAATTTACGACATGACATTAAACGGATACCACAGCAACGAACACTGGTAATGTTAACTGAATATCAGCTAAACTGGGCCACCAATACCCTGGGCTTAACAGTAAACCTCTACTATTAAATGGAGCAACGATCTGGGTTAACTCTGTCAAGCCCAATGGTTATTATACGTACCACCAGGTTTGATATTAGAACTCTGCATTCTGGCCACAACGTGTATTTATGTGCTCCGTAAGGTATTTGCAAATAAACAGTCAGTATTTCCCTATACTGCATTAACTTAATCTTTCCAATGGGAACAAACCATGTTCTCTGTGCGGTACGCACTGAATTTTATATAATATGCAGAATAATTTTGATCGTCAAAAGGCTTTCCTCGTCTTAAATGTTTGTCCAATAAGGAAGCAACAAAGGGTGCTACATTAAATACAGAAATTAACTTCTACATTAGATTGTACATGGCTGTAGGATTTATTGAGCATTAATGTTTAAAATACAGGACAGATATCCAAAGAATATCAAAAGGAAGAGTGGATAAGCGAAAACACAAAGAGAAGTGACTGCATTCAGTTAAGACATTTAAGAAAAAATAAAACTTTTCTGAAAAATATTATAAGTGTTACATTGGAACAAGATGGATCGTAAAGTGATAAATTTAAATTACACTTTTAATAAATATATGTTACAAAAACAAGTATGGTAGTTACATGACGCGTATGAAACAGAACGATGTAAACAAGCACATATTAAACTTTTGACAGCTGAAGTACCTATGCGAGATTCATAATGGTGACCTACGGGTCGAATCGGGCAGTGGGCTTCTTAAATGTATTCGAAGGCAGTATGAATGATGTTACATGTCAACAGTACATGTAGAGTAGAGTCGAACTCTGTTATAACGTCATGAAAGGGACTGAATATTTGTGTCGTTATAAACGAGTGTCGTTATAAACGAGTGTCGTTATAACTAGTACAATGTTATGGTTAACAGTGACGAATTAATTGGTACCACAGAATATCTGACTCTACAGGCGAGGTGTCGTATAAACCGATGTCGTTATAACAGGGTTCTACTCTACTTAAATTGACCCCGTATTTATTACTATTTATTTTAGTCAATCCAACTACATGTGATAACAGTGTTATAATATAAAGATGGCTGTACCTGAAATGTGACGTCGTGAGACTGCTGTGAGGGCACAGACGTTTCGGAAGATCCTGCTGCCTTTGTTACAACCCTAGATGATATAAATTGATAATGGTGACAGAGAAAGCAAGATCAAATGAAAGGTCGCTAAACTTCTACCAGAATACACGGCATCACGTCCCAGGAGACAGGTATCTACAGGCACTGCCAGGTATCTACAGACACTGCCAGGTATCTACAGGCGCTACCAGATATCTACAGACACTGCCACGTATCTACTGGCGCTACAGTTGTCTACAGGCACTGCCAGGTATATACAGACTGCCAGGTATGTACAGGCACTGTCAGATATTTGCAGGTACTGCCAGGTATCTACAGGCACTGCCAGGTATCTACAGGCACTTCCATCAAAACCTGAGTTTCAAATCCACGTCACTTCCTACAAAACACAAATATGTATATATATATATATATATATATACACATATATTCTAAGCCACCTTTCCGCACAACAAAATTTACAAAATTATTTGCAGGTTACTTGTTTCGGCTTATCAATTAAGCCATCACCAGTCCTATTCACTATCAAGAACCCTTCAAACAAACATATACCTTCATGTAGGATTGAGATCTCATACCCTTACAGTGTAAGTCATGAAGCCTTTGTTACAATACGTAAAGTTGTGTAAAATTGTAAGTTTAATATAAGAACTATAGCTTTAAGCTAACCTCAAGAACAAAACAACTTCACCACAAGACACTACGAAGGCAGCCGGCCTGTCAACAAAGCAACGACAACTTTATAACTAAATCAACTGATAATTTCATGAGTGAGGTGTAAAACGACAAATTTTTAAAACGTTAAATAGTAAGACAGCTGAGGATGTTCGAGAATACGGTGCTGAGGAGGATATTTGGGCCTAAGAGGGACGGGGTAACAGGGGAGTGGAGAAGACTACATAACGAGGAACTTACTGATCTGTACTCATCACCAAATATTATTCGGGTGATCAAATCGAGAAGAATGAGGTTGGCGGGGCATGTAGCAAGTATGGATGAGGGGAGAGGTGCATACAGGGTTTTGGTGGGGAGACCTGAGGGAAGGAGACCACTTGGAAGACCAGGCGTAGATGGGAGGATAATATTAAAATAGATCTTCAAGAAGTGGGATGGGGGGGCATGGATGGATTGATATGGCTCAGGTAGTGACAGGTGGCGGGCTGTTGTGAGTGCGGTAATGAACCTTCGGGTTCCATAAAACGCGGGAATTTCTTGACAGCTGAGGACTGTTAGCTTCTCAAGAAGGACTGTGCTACATGGAGTTAGTTAGTTAGTTAAATTCGGAGCATGTGGAAGAGGAGAAGGTCAGCCATTTGCAAATAACTGGTAATAACACTGTAAATTAATAAACACGAGAGATTATTAAACCTGAATTTAATACTATTAGAATGTTCAAAGCGCAGTGGTTATGTATTTTAACCTACGGCGTTGATATAAAACACGGTTCTGATAACTGTATTCACGTGTTCTCTATGAAGTTATGCTGACAGTGATTATTTCTTAAACAGCATTAACTGGTGGTCGTTTGTAATGATAAACGCAGTGTGTTTACTGTAAGGGAGAAGAGATCTTTAAACGTGATTCAGATAATTTCATGTTCAAAGGTTATCTTGTTTATATATTCTGCAGGGCATATAAGCACACAAACCGCTAGCTATACGCTGAATTTGTTTTCACTTACGTGGTGAAGTCACCAGCAAACGTAGTGAGGAACAGTCAATCTGTACGTGCATAGCTGTGAATAAGGACAACTGGCTTTTGAAGACTGACAAAATGTATGTGGCATTAGTCTGTGAAGAAGGCACAACCTGGCTGTGAAGAGTGACAAATTTTTAGCATTAGCTGGTGAAGTGGACAACTGGTGTGGAAGAGTGACAAATTACGTGCATTAGCTGTGAAGGACAACTGGCTGTGAAGAGTGACAAAATATTTGTGCATTAGCTGTGAAGAAGGACAACTGGCTGTGAAGAGTGACAAAATATTTGTGCATTAGCTGTGAAGAAGGACAACTGGCTGTGAAGAGTGACAAAATATTTGTGCATTAGCTGTCAAGAAGGACAACTGGCTGTGAAGAGTGACAAAATATTTGTGTATTAGCTGTGAAGAAGGACAACTGGCTGTGAAGAGTGACAAAATATTTGTGCATTAGCTGTGAAGAAGGACAACTGGCTGTGAAGAGTGACAAAATATTTGTGTATTAGCTGTGAAGAAGGACAACTGGCTGTGAAGATTGACAAAATATCGTGCATTAGCTGTGTGATCAATTTATAGGGACAACTGGCTGTGAAGAGTGACAAAATATTTGTGCATTAGCTGTGAAGAAGGACAACTGGCTGTGAAGAGTGACAAAATGTTTGTGTATTAGCTGTGAAGGACAACTGGCTGTGAAGATTGACCAAATATACGTGCATTAGCTGTGAATAAGGACAACTGGCTGTGAAGAGTGACAAAATATACGTGCATTAGCTGTGAATAAGGACAACTGGCTGTGAAGAGTGACAAAATATTTGTGCATTAGCTGTGAAGAAGGACAACTGGCTGTGAAGAGTGACCAAATATACGTGCAATAGCTGTGAATAAGGACAACTGGTTGTGAAGAGTGACAAAATATACATGCATTAGCTGTCAATAAGGACAAACTGGCTGTGAAGAGTGACAAAATATACGTGCATTAGCTGTGAATAAGGACAACTGGCTGTGAAGAGTGACAAAATATTTGTGCATTAGCTGTGAAGAAGGACAACTGGCTGTGAAGAGTGACCAAATATACGTGCATTAGCTGTGAATAAGGACAACTGGCTGTGAAGAGTGACAAAATATACGTGCATTAGCTGTGAATAAGGACAACTGGCTGTGAAGAGTGACAAAATATACGTGCATTAGCTGTGAATAAGGACAACTGGCTGTGAAGAGTGACCAAATATACGTGCATTAGCTGTGAATAAGGACAACTGGCTGTGAAGAGTGACAAAATATACGTGCATTAGCTGTGAATAAGGACAACTGGCTGTGAAGAGTGACCAAATATACGTGCATTAGCTGTGAATAAGGACAACTGGCTGTGAAGAGTGACAAAATATACGTGCATTAGCTGTGAATAAGGACAACTGGCTGTGAAGAGTGACAAAATATACGTGCATTAGCTGTGAATAAGGACAACTGGCTGTGAAGAGTGACAAAATATACATGCATTAGCTGTCAATAGGACAACTGGCTGTGAAGAGTGACAAAACGTAGGCGTATTAGTTGTCCTGAGCGACGCATATCTCACTAGATGTCCTACCGTGTTTGGTGCGTCAATAAAAGAAAGATTCTGTATATCAGATCTCCTTACATAATCCACCCTTATTCTGATCCGCAACTGAGGCACTGTTAAGAAGAGTGGCGATGAAAAAATGTCTCTAGAATTATGAGAAATAAACTATTTCGGTACACTGAGCGACAAAATTAAGTTTCTTCTCTAAACAGATCACACCAATAATAAAATGTAAATTACTAGACGATAGCTGAATGTATTAATACAAAAAAAAACGAGCCTTCCTTCCGTAATATTATTCTGTACTCAAATTTTCATTCAGTTGGAAAGTGGATACGACTTTCAACGAAAACAACCCTTCAATTATCGTAATGTACCAATGTAAGAGAAGGGCATAGATCAGGAAAATTGCATTCAGGCTTGTCGCAGTACCACATCAGTTTACGCAGTCATATAACGAGATAAGCACTGTACGTATAACGTAACACTGTGGTGTGTTCGCACGACCACTGTTGTCGTGGAAAAGCAACAATAAGTTCTGAGTGAATTGTTCAACTACACCTCATTGTCAACAATACAAAAAAATATTGGAGGTTGCACAACAATGTTTGTTATGGCAAATTTACGTCACCGGCAACAATAAAACCTACTTGTATTGAAGTAAATTTCCCCATATTTTGGTCCGATTTTAACCAAATATTTGGTTAATCGACAGATTTTCATAAAAGTTTCCTATATCAAATTTCATGCAAATCTATCCAATGGTAGTTGCCCTGATTATAAAAGACGCTTTTCGTAAGTATGCGAAGGCACCAAAACGCCACGCCTACACAGAAAATGAGCATAAAAATTACAAAAATTAATTTCTCCCGTAAAATTTACAAACACGGAGTTATGCCTTTTAAATCCTTCGAGATGCAGAATTTAAAAATCTATCCAACAAGAAAGATAACAAGCTTTGAGTTTCTTTAGGAACTCCTCCCTCCTTACTTTAATTCTCTTCTCAATTTTTGAGAAATAACAATTATTTTAGTAGAATTTCATTTCATTTTGCCGCGCAGAATTCCTATCAACATTTTTCTCTTTTATAAGGCAGTCTAGTGGAGGAGGCGATGGTGTAGCAAACGGAAGAAATGATCGTACGACGGAGTTTGAGAACTCTTTGAATCCTTTCATAACAGAAAGGATGACTTCTCGAATGAGTTACACGGCGGCACGTCGTGATCAAACTGAACAAACGGAAAACTTTATGAGTGGTGCCGCCATTGGTATTCTGCAGGCAAACCCATATTTCATATATCTCATATCCAAGCTTTGACAATGCTGTGTTATATTATTCAGCAAGCAGAAACCTTCCTGTCTCGAAAGCCCACATCCTCTGTCCATCCGCTACTTATGGTTATTAAAAATTCTGCTACATTAATACGTGTCCTCAGAAGTCCGAAAATTATTTCTGGTCTTGATTTACCACAGAGGTAAGGATTTTATTCAGTTACTCCCAAACATATCACTTTATTGCAAACGCGTTAACTGACACTTACTTTTCAAATGTGTATACGAAAAGTAAAGCCGATCCCAGAGGCCGCGCAGTCTAAAGCGTGGGTCTGGGACCGTTCGCTTGTCGGGATTGCGGGTTCGAATACCGCCCGGGGCATAGATGTCTGTCTCTTATGAGTATTGTGTGTTGTCATGTAGAGCAGTGGTATTCAACCTTTTTTGTTTGCGTACCCCCAGATATAATTTATCTTCAACTTTGTACCCCCAAAGTTGTTGGTGCATAATTCAAGTTATACACAGTCTATAATCTATATCTAAAATAAGTTAAATAAATTACATCCAAAATAATGTATTAAATAATAAGTTTTAAATGAAAAATTGAGAACCAAGCTATTAAATAACAAATATATTATTGCCTATCATATAAAAATTAATAAAGGAACAAAGGTATTTTAGCAAAGCAAAATTATATGCACTGTGTGGAATAAAATGAAACTAGCCGCCCAGATAAGAATCGCATAAAGGACAGAGAGAGAGAGAGAGAGAAAAAAAATGGCGCTCCCAAATCGCATGTCCTTATGTCCGGGTCTCTTGTGGCTAACCCTAAATCTGGCCCTGATTATTCATTGTTTATCATGAAATAACATATATTTTTTAATTTTACGTACCCCTAAAATGTCTTCGCCTACCCCAGGTTGAATACCACTGATGTAGAGGTCTCTACGTCGGGCTGATCACACGTCCAGAGGAGTCCTACCGAGTGTGGTGTATCTGAGTGTGATCGTGAAGCCTCGATAATAAGGAGGTCCTGGCCCACTGGGGGCTGTCGCGCCGTGAGAAAAAAATTACGAAAATGAAAACAATTACAATTTCATCGGTAGGGAAATGACCTGCGATATATAAACACATTAAATTCGTGTATTTTAAGTGAAGACATTCTTCTTGGTTTTCCAAAGCTGAAATGTATGTGGATTGTTCCGAAATTTCGGAAGAAAATACTTTCTTCGTCTTTAGGTTAATAAGACCTTCGTCACGTAGAAGCGTCTACCTGAACCAAACGTCAGTCGCCCTGGATATGTAGGCAGCAAGTCCCTCCGAAAAGTTCCAACACACTAAATACATTATACGGTATAAAATCCAAAAGAACAACCACCATATAAACAGCAACCGACGTAAAAGACTAAAAAAATTATATAAGCACGTGGTTCAGCCAGATGATAAGCATTGTCATACTGCAGGAAAGTGAGGTAAAGCAATCCCTGTACAGGCCTGGACAGACCCTTAGGGTTCCAGGAGGTTGAGGCTCCCAGAATTTCTATACAATCGGCACATGAAAGTGGTAAGGTTGTCAGCACTACGCACCGGCCGCCTTTATTCCCCAGAAGATACCCCTGGTACTCATTTCTGTTAGAGGCTGAGTCGACTCCAGGGCCATAGTGCGGCCGGAAGGAATATGTGAATGAAAAATTCCAATTACTCCATTGGGAATCAAACCCCATTACAGGCCTGGACAGACCCATAGGGCTCCAGGAGGTTGAGGCACCCAGAATTTGTATACAATCGGCACATGAAAGTGGTAAGGTTGTCAGCCCTATGCACCGGCCGCCTTCATCCCCCCAGAAGATACCCCTGGTACACATTTCTGTTAGAGGCTGAGTCGACCCCAGGGCCATAGTGCGGCCGGAAGGATTATGTCAATAAAAAATTACAATGATACCATCGGGAATAGAACCCGCGACGTTCAGGCTTGTAGCGCAGTGCCTCAATCACCTGCGCCATCCACCCTTAGGGTTTGGGTCCAAGTCTGATCACCCATATAAAACAGCAGATGAAATATTACTTCTGTATACTTTAACCCTTTAAGGAAAAAGCTTGCAATTTTCAGAGTTGGTTCTGAAGAGAACCGTTCTGATTTCTTCTTCTTCTTGTTTATCATCTTTACTGTTCGGTGTTGGAAGGACTAGCCGTCTATTAATAGACGTTTCCTGGGGACGCCGTCAATGGTACTTTCCAGATTGCACGGTCACAGTATCATTGCACACGTGGAGTCTCCTTCCTTGTCCCCGGACACGATAAAGAAGAAAGAAAGAAAGGAAAAAGCTGAGTTTTAAAAGGTTAATCTATAGGATTTATAAAACGGATGGGACATCAAAACCATGCTGATAAATTACGAGACACTCATCGAATTTAGTCATCTCAGAACCCATTTGCTGGTCATCAATTTCAATCTGTGAACATCTTCCATGTGCTTCTTTGCCACTTCGTTCTCCTATATTTCTACTCCTCAAAATGATATAAATCTCAAAACAAATGGTTTTAATTTCGCTCTCAGTACTTTGATTTAAGACAGAAGAGTGAAAAAATTAATAAATCAAAATGCAGACATTCACTGCCTGACAGCTGCAATTAAATGAGCGTTTGTTTAGTGACTCGAACAGAAGAATTCGTCTGACGAGTTGAAACTGCAGACACGCAATTCGTCTGCGAGACTGCAGAAGGCTTACTGCTGCTGCTGCTGTAATTTGAAACTGGGGGAAATCTGGCAACATTTACCTATAGCTATCATGTAGGGTTGAAAATGTTAATAACAGAGCTACGAAGACTGCACTTTGCGCTTGCTGGTGTTGACAACTGCAAGGCTGACAACACACACACACAACAGTGGCGAGCAAGAATGATAACTAACTAACTAACTAACTAACTAACTCCATGCAGCACAGTCCTTCTTGAGAAGCTAACAGGTCGTCAGCTAGACAAGAAATTCCCTGCGTTTTATGGAACCCGAAGGTTCATTACCGCACTCACAACAGCCCGCCACCTGCCCCTATCCTAAGTAAGGCCCCATAACTATCTAAATAACTCCATGTAGCACAGTCCTTTTTGAGAAGCTAACAGGTCGTCAGCTAGACAAGAAATTCCCTGCGTTTTATGGAACCCGAAGGTTCATTACCGCATTCACAACAGCCCGCCACCTGTCCCTATCCTAAGTAAGGCCCCATAATTAACTAACTAACTAACTAACTAACTCCATGTAGCACAGTCCTTTTTGAGAAGCTAACAGGTTGTCAACTAGACAAGAAATTCCCCGCGTTTTATGGAACCCGAAGGTTCATTACCGCACTCACAAGAGCCCGCCACCTGTCCCTATCCTAAGTAAGGCCCCATAACTATCTAACTAACTCCATGTAGCACAGTCCTTTTTGAGAAGCTAACAGTTTGTCAACTAGACAAGAAATTCCCCGCGTTTTATGGAACCCGAAGGTTCATTACCGCACTCACAAGAGCCCGCCACCTGTCCCCATCCTGATAATAATAATAATAATAATGATAATAAGTTTGCTAATTCGCATTTGAGAAGTCCTGGATTCAAACACACAGATCTACCAATATCACTGATACTTTCGTGGTTTTACTCAGATCCTTCAGCGTGGCACGGCATTTTTCTCTTCTCCAAAACGTGCAGACCGGCTATAGGGTCCCCCAGCCTCTTATTCAATGGTTCCTTTTTCGGGGTAAAAGCGGCCAGGATGTGATGTTGATCTCTCCCGTCCATCTAGTGCCGAGTTTAGTAATGGGTAGAGTTATATTTCTACTCACCTTGTAATAGGTCATGAGCAAATTTACTCTTTAAATTTACAATTTATCATAAATCTGGATGATGTATCAAGTTCCGCCACGAAAGCCTTCCTACATATCCTGTCAAGTTTTTCTTTAATTGCTGTATAATTTAATGATATATAGCTTCAGCCACTGACAGCATTCTCAAATAAAACACAAATCAGAGAGCATAACAACAGGTCAGGTTAAATCAAGTTACAGACCGACTGATGCACACTAAAACCACTTTTTAAGTAGCTTTATTATTAAAATTGTTAAAATTGTACCCCTACACGTGTTTCGATCCTAGGATCATCGTCAGGTGTTTTTCTTTTTTTTTTTTTTTTTTTTTTTCTAAAAGCTACAGTCACTTCAACACATGATTTAAAATATTCTATCGTCACTTTAAAACTTATATATTATAAGTTAAAATCTTGTAAAAAGACTCGTTAAAAGTTATAAAATTATAAAAGTACTGTAGATGGTAGAATGCGGAAGTTCTGGCGTGTGGGATCGCGGTATTAAAGGCATGTAAAATAAACGATTTTGTTAAGTAATATAGAATTTGTATATATATTGGTTGTTAACAGTAATCATTATTGATTTTCTATTTAATGTATATGAATGACTTACCATGTGAAATGTTTTTGTGTGGAGCGAAGTGTACTGCCTGTTGTGCGGTGAAGAGTACATGGTGGAGTGTCTGGTTCGGGAGGTTGTGTGTTAGTCAGTATGGAAGGGGGAGTTTGATAAGTTGGAACAGCGGTAAAAAAAAAACCCTGACGATGATCCTAGGATCGAAACACGTGTAGGGGTACAATTTTAACAATTTTAATAATAAAGCTACTTAAAAAGTGGTTTTAGTGTGCATCAGTTGGTCTGAAACTTAATTTAATATGACGAAGACGCACGGTGTCAACAGTGTGAAACAGGTCAGGTGTCCCGTGTTCTACAAGCACAGCGCCATCTTCCACCGGCCGAGCACTGATATCGCACAACGCTCTCTGTAAGGTTCATGTTAGCACCATTACTGTGTCGGTGCTCTCCTGTAGAGGGGTAACTGGACTTTCGATTGACCGATCCGCAGTGAAAGACGCCCTACGAAATGTCAGAAAGACAGGCAATGTACTATAACGTAACACTGACGTTCAGTCATCTCATTCGCTTGGAAACGTTGAGTGGAAAGAAGGGAACTTCAAATATAAGTGATGAAAATTTCAAAGTGTATTATAAAGTGAATTAAAAATGAAAAAAAAAAAAAGAAATAAAATAAAAGGTTTACAGCCATTCGCAACCACTTTTAGAGAAAAAAAAGAGTTTAGGGCATTCATTTTCTAATTAATTTGCTTTAAATTGCAGTTAGATGACACTATGAAGCTCTTATTTCTCGTATAGGTCTATAGAACAACTTCATTAAGAATAAACTTCAGCAGGAAAGTAGCTGGAATTGCTTGTCAAACGAGAATGTGTGGGAGGGAAAGTGACGTAATTTCCGATACGAAATGACATAATTGGAGAAATGAGATGGACCGTGAGATGGAATCATTGAAGGGTCACGTTAAGACGCCTCTAAAGAGAGAGATTACGTATATTTAAATGAGTCCCTAGCTACGAAGTAGACGCTACGTTCTTATGAGATTAGTAGTCAAACGGTTTTAATGAACTGGGATTAATGACTATTTCTAACCGTCTCATTCATTCATCATTCTGTAGTCTGTCTTACGACAGGTCCGTAGCCTCTTCCAAAGCGAATTCTCCACAGGGTGCGATCTAGTGCTTCCTCTTTCAATTTCCAGTATCTTTTCTTTTCCTTAAGGTCATCCAGTAGCTGCTTACGTCTTCTCCCTCGTCGTCCCGTCATTTCTATCCTTCCTTCTAACTTTCCTTCAATCACGTGTTTCAGAAGGCAGTTTCTACGCAAGATGTGACCAATCCAGTTAGCCTTTCTTATTTTTATTGTATGTAGGATATTCCTCTCCTCCTTGACTCTGTGTAATACTTCTTCATTTCTCACCGTCTAACAGAAGTCAAATATATTATTATGAGTGCCGTGAGACCCGTGTAATCTGGTAGAAGTTTACGACGTTTCAGTATATCCCTCTGCCTTTATTATCAGGGTACCTTCTGTGATAATTCAGGCAGCAGTATACTGCACAATGCTCGCACATATCCACCAAAGCACGCGTGTCATACACAAAAACACCACATCCTATGCAACTGTCTTATACGCCTGTCACGAAATGTTAGAATCTCCCACATTTTACGTTCTCGCGACTCTGATCATCTTCTAAGATCTAATTTCAGGCTTCCGCAGCGATGTTGATGAAATCTGCGGTCTTCTGGGGTATGACGCGGCGTCGTGTCGTAATTGTTTACCGATGTTTCTGGACAACGTATCGGTCCCATCTTATAGGGTCAAGAGTCTGAGTATGATACGTTGTCCCTAAATGTCGGTAAACGATTACGACACGACGCCTCGTAATACCCCAGAAGACAGCAGATTTCTAAGATCTGTCTCCGTATAACCTGGTATAAATTTGCTTAAAGTTTCTGAGGAACATCCTGCCTGCATCTTAAGCGTAGAAGAGTGGATGTTTTAGCCTAGATGGAGGCAGGATATTTTTATTAAAACGTCAGAAAATGTCTACCAGAATATACGGCGTCGTATCAAGGAACAGTATAACGCTCTGTGTTTGTTCTGAGAACTATAAACAGCATACTTCATATTATATATGCAGTGCATTTTAATAAACAATTAATTATTTTATTCCAACAAATACACTACACTATTTTAGTGTTTTCTTGTCACTACATATGTTTCGGCACTCCTTGTTCCATCCTCAGAGGTGTCGTCGAGAGTTCACAGATTATCTTCATTTATAAAGTTTTAATTATCCAATTTTAATAAAACACCAAACAAGACAAGCTGGCCGCCATGAACAAGAAGATAAGTGATATTAAGTGATAGTGAATTTATGTTATAAAAGTGAATTAGATGCATTTGAAAACTGTGAACTCTTTGACGACACCCCTGAGGATGGCACAGGGAGTGCCGAAACATATGTAGGGACAAGTAAACACTAAAATAGTGTAGTGCATTTGTTGGAATAAAATAATTAATTAATATAAACAGCGCAGTTTATTGTGATATACCGTCTGAAGCCTCGATCTGCATATTCTCAAGAAAGTCAGGCCCTGAGACGAATTGCTCGGCTCAAGAAGTACTAAGATATGCAGTTTAAGTGCGGTCGTCTTCAGGATCGAATGTTCCGGCTCATTTCTTTGCTTGCCTAATGATGTGACACGCACATGCGTATAAGATTTAAGGGCAGGAACTTGGTACAGACCTAATGGGATTTGACGACGGGGAGATCTATGCAAGGTGCTAGACTTAACACCAACCAACCAACTACCTAACACACAACAGACCAGAGTCTATCTTGAGAAACTAACAGTTGCACATCAGGTAAAAAATTTCGCGCCTTTTATCAAACTAAGTTTCAATATTATATTTATGAAAGCATAGGATGCTTATCGTGTTCAAATGTACACCTTATTTATTTAAGACATCCATAATGTTATCCTCACACTTCCACCTATGTCTCAAGAGGGCTTGCATGTTTTCCAACTAAAATTTTGTTTGTATTCCTTATATTCCCCATACATGCTACATGTTATCATAAGTTACATTCCCCATACATGCTACATGTCATCATAAGTTACATTCCCCATACATGCTACATGTCATCATAAGTTACATTCCCCATACATGCTACATGTCATCATAAGTTACATTCCCCATACATGTTACATGTCATCATAAGTTATATTCCCCATACATGCTACATGTCATCATAAGTTACATTCCCCATACATGCTACATGTCATCATAAGTTACATTCCCCATACATGCTACATGTCATAAGTTACATTCCCCATACAAGCTACATGTCATCATAAGTTACATTCCCCATACATGCTACATGTCATCATAAGTTACATTCCCCATACATGTTACATGTCATCATAAGTTATATTTCCCAAACATGCTACATGTCATCATAAGTTACATTCCCCATACATGCTACATGTCATCATAAGTTATATTCCCCATACATGCTACATGTCATCATAAGTTACATTCCCCATACATGCTACATGTCATCATAAGTTATATTTCCCATACATGCTACATGTCATCATAAGTTACATTACCCATACATGCTACATGTCATCATAAGTTATATTTCCCATACATGCTACATGTCATCATAAGTTATATTCCCCATACATGCTACATGTCATCATAAGTTATATTCCCCATACATGCTACATGTCATCATAAGTTATATTTCCCATACATGCTACATGTCATCATAAGTTATATTTCCCATACATGCTACATGTCATCATAAGTTATATTCCCTATACATGCTACATGTCATCATAAATTACATTCCCCATACATGCTACATGTCATCATAAGTTATATTCCCCATACATGCTACATGACATCATAAGTTATATTCCCTATACATGCTACATGTCATCATAAGTTACATTCCCCATACATGCTACATGTCATCATAAGTTATATTTCCCATACATGCTACATGTCATCATAAGTTATATTCTCCATACATGCTAAATGTCATCATAAGTTATATTTCCCATATATGCTACATGACATCATAAGTTATACTTCCCATACATGCTACATGTCATCATAAGTTACATTTCCCATACATGCTACATGTCATCATGTTATATTTCCCATACATGCTACATGTCATCATAAGTTATATTTCCCATACATGCTAAATGTCATCATAAGTTATATTTCCCATACAAGCTACATGACATCATAAGTTATACTTCCCATACATGCTACATGTCATCATAAGTTACATTCCCCATACATGCTACATGTCATCATAAGTTATATTTCCCATACATGCTACATGACATCATAAGTTATATTTCCCATACATGCTACATGACATCATAAGTTATATTTCCCATACATGCTACATGTCATCATAAGTTATATTTCCCATACATGCTACATGTCATCATAAGTTATATTTCCCATACATGCTACATGTCATCATAAGTTATATTTCCCATACATGCTACATGTCATCATAAGTTATATTCCCCATACATGCTACATGTCATCATGAGTTATATTTACCATACATGCTACATGACATCATAAGTTATATTCCCCATACATGCTACATGTCATCATAAGTTACATTCCCCATACATGTTACATGTCATCATAAGTTATATTTCCCATACATGCTACATGTCATCATAAGTTATATTCCCCATACATGCTACATGTCATCATAAGTTATATTTCCCATACATGCTACACGTCATCATAAGTTATATTTCCCATACATGCTACATGTCATCATAAGTTATATTCCCCATACATGCTACATGTCATCATAAGTTATATTCCCCATACATGCTACATGGCATCATAAGATATATTCCCCATACATGCTACATGTCAT
Source organism: Reticulitermes speratus (assembly GCA_021186555.1). NCBI lineage: Eukaryota > Metazoa > Arthropoda > Insecta > Blattodea > Rhinotermitidae > Reticulitermes > Reticulitermes speratus. The sequence goes on from JAJKFL010000005.1 coordinate 52,757,400, forward strand.
CATAAGTTATATTTCCCATACATGCTACATGTCATCATAAGTTATATTTCCCATACGTGCTACATGTCATCATAAGTTACATTCCCCATACATGCTACATGTCATCATAAGTTACATTCCCCATACATGCTACATGTCATCACAAGTTATATTCCCCATACATGCTACATGTCATCATAAGTTATATTTCCCATACATGCTACATGTCATCATAAGTTACATTCCCCATACATGCTACATGTCATCATAAGTTATATTTCCCATACATGCTACATGTCATCATAAGTTATAATTCCCATACACGCTACATGTCATCACAAGTTATATTCCCATACATGCTACATGTTATCATAAGTTATATTCCCCATACATGCTACATGTCATCATAAGTTACATTCCCCATACATGCTACATGTCATCATAAGTTATATTTCCCATACATGCTACATGTCATCATAAGTTATATTTCCCATACATGCTACATGACATCACAAGTTATATTTCCCATACATGCTACATGTCATCATAAGTTATATTTCCCATACATGCTACATGTCATCATAAGTTATATTTCCCATACATGCTACATGTCATCATAAGTTATATTTCCCATACATGCTACATGTCATCATAAGTTATATTCCCCATACATGCTACATGACATCATAAGTTATATTCCCCATACATGCTACATGTCATCATAAGTTATATTTCCCATACGTGCTACACGTCATCATAAGTTATATTTCCCATACATGCTACATGTCATCATAAGTTACATTCCCCATACATGCTACATGTCATCATAAGTTATATTTCCCATACATGCTACATGTCATCATAAGTTACATTCCCCATACATGCTACATGTCATCATAAGTTATATTCCCCATACATGCTACATGTCATCATAAGTTATATTTCCCATACATGCTACATGTCATCATAAGTTACATTCCCCATACATGCTACATGTCATCATAAGTTACATTTCCCATACATGCTACATGTCATCATAAGTTATATTTCCCATACATGCTACATGACATCATAAGTTATATTTCCCATACATGCTACATGTCATCATAAGTTTATTTCCCATACATGCTACATGTCATCATAAGTTATATTTCCCATACGTGCTACACGTCATCATAAGTTACATTCCCCATACATGCTACATGTCATCATAAGTTACATTCCCCATACATGCTACATGTCATCACAAGTTATATTCCCCATACATGCTACATGTCATCATAAGTTACATTCCCCATACATGCTACATGTCATCATAAGTTATATTCCCCATACATGCTACATGTCATCATAAGTTATATTCCCCATAGATGCTACATGACATCATAAGTTACATTCCCCATACATGCTACATGTCATCATAAGTTATATTCCCCATACATGCTACATGTCATCATAAGTTATATTCCCCATACATGCTACATGTCATCATAAGTTATATTCCCCATACATGCTACATGACATCATAAGTTACATTCCCCATTCACATCTCTTCCTCATTTGATCGTCCTAATATCTGGTAACTTCTCTTAATTATAAAGTTCTTCGTTACGTAGTTTTCTCTAACCTCCTGTCACTTCCCCTTGTCTGTGTCCAGATATTTTCCTCCCTGTCAGTTCACATACTCAATCTTCATTCCTCCCTTAAAACAAAGAGGCCAATTTCACATGTCTAGCTTTCATTTTGTTACTTGCCAGAACTTCGCAGAATCCAACTTCAGTTCGCTTATGCAGTACTGAATAAAGTAACACTACTGCATAACGTAAGGGGTTCTTTGTAGAAAACATTTATGCAATGTCTTGTGCGTTTGCACGTGTATATATCTTCAAGTGGGACCAGGAATACACAAAATACAGTCACAAAATATATTATTCACTTGGTTCTATAAACTAAATTGCATATCCTGTGCTACGACCAACAGGATGCCAAAATTCAAGAAGTCTCGAATTTGTTAAAAGTTTAAAAGTGACATATATATATATATATACACACAATATATATATATATATAATATATATATAATTATTTGCAGGTAACTTTGGCTGACCTTGATTTTTTCAAGCCGCCATGTTGGTTTCTACCACAATATGATTTCAAGCATCACTCTTAACAGTCAATCGATAATATATGTGGGTGTTGGAGAACAGAAGGACGAGGAGGACATGCATGCGAACAGTGGAAGTGTCAAAAGCACGGACAGATAAGGAGGACTGCAAGCTTACATTCATCTGCTACAGATGGAGCCCGCTAGTGCTTTTACACTGTACACAGCCTGGAACCTTACATTGTCCAAGCGTCTGTGGCATTACAAGCGCCATTGAACATGACATTTGTGACGTATCAGTCCTTTTATTTAGGTATGGCTTTAGTGACCAGTGGCCGCGCGGTCTAAGGCGTGGGTCTGCGGCCTTTCCCTTGCCGGTATTGTGGGTTCGAATCCCACCAGGGGCATGGATGTCTGTCTGTTGTGAGTGTTGTGTGTTGTCAGGTAGAGGTCTATGGGACGAGCTGGTCACTCGTCCAGAGGAGTCCTACCGAGTGTGGTGTGTCTAATGTGTGTGATCGTGAAGCCTCGAAAAATGAGGAGGCTTAGGCCCCCAAGGGGCTGTCGAGCCATTGGAAAAAAAATGGCTTTAGTGACCAATGTGGCCCAAGGCCTCCTGTTGTCCTCATTTAAGAATCCTGTGTCTAAACAGACGGCAGGACAGTTTGGACGGACGGTGGACAAATTTTAGGGCCTCTAACTACACGGGTGAACACAAACATAGCACGCAGACATACTCTTATCCTCTAACTACACGGGTGAACACAAACATAGCACGCAGACATACTCTTATCCTCTAACTACACGGGTGAACACAAACATAGCACGCAGATGTACTCTTATCCTCTAACTACACGGGTGAACACAAACATAGCACGCAGACATACTCTTATCCTCTAACTACACGGGTGAACACAAACATAGCACGCAGACATACTCTTATCCTCTAACTACACGGGTGAACACAAATATAGCACGCAGACATACTCTTATCCTCTAACTACACGGGTGAACACAAACATAGCACGCAGACATACTCTTATCCTCTAACTACACGGATGAACACAAACATAGCACGCAGACGTACTCTTATCCTCTAACTACACGGGTGAACACAAACATAGCACGCAGACATACTCTTATCCTCTAACTACACGGGTGAACACAAACATAGCACGCAGACATACTCTTATCCTCTAACTACACGGGTGAACACAAACATAGCACGCAGACATACTCTTATCCTCTAACTACACGGGTGAACACAAACATAGCACGCAGACATACTCTTATCCTCTAACTACACGGGTGAACACAAACATAGCACGCAGACATACTCTTATCCTCTAACTACACGGGTGAACACAAACATAGCACGCAGACATACTCTTATCCTCTTAACTACACGGGTGAACACAAACATAGCACGCAGACATACTCTTATCCTCTTAACTACACGGGTGAACACAAACATAGCACGCAGACATACTCTTATCCTCTAACTACACGGGTGAACACAAACATAGCACGCAGACATACTCTTATCCTCTAACTACACGGGTGAACACAAACATAGCACGCAGACATACTCTTATCCTCTTAACTACACGGGTGAACACAAACATAGCACGCAGACATACTCTTATCCTCTAACTACACGGGTGAACACAAACATAGCACGCAGACATACTCTTATCCTCTAACTACACGGGTGAACACAAACATAGCACGCAGACATACTCTTATCGTCTTAACTACACGGATGAACACAAACATAGCACGCAGACATACTCTTATCCTCTAACTACACGGGTGAACACAAACATAGCACGCAGACATACTCTTATCCTCTAACTACACGGGTGAACACAAACATAGCACGCAGACATACTCTTATCCTCTAACTACACGGGTGAACACAAACATAGCACGCAGACATACTCTTATCCTCTAACTACACGGGTGAACACAAACATAGCACGCAGACATACTCTTATCCTCCAGGTGGGGTTCAAACCTGCGGACCCTGACATAGAGATGTACAAAACAGGACGAGCTCTTTAAATCGACATTGTGATATCAGTCATTTAAATGTATAATATCGAAGCCTAAACGATATTGCTGTCTCAGCAATACACTCATTTTACGTAGATAAATAAATACATAAACGGAATCTGTATATGACGTATAATCAGACATGAAAGTCTACATGAATCGGTTGGAAACTGCTACAGAATTAAAGCAAATGAGCGATTGACTTCTCTTATACGTTTTCAGATTAATCACAGATTGAATTTGTTGCTATGACAACTATAGCATACTCCTAATAGTTACGTGTAGTAGACATATCCCGAAACAACGCAGTTCACAGTATTACATGTCAGAGAGATGGGAAAGTTTTTGACAATACAAAAGCGTGCAAATGCCTTTCATTCCAAAATTACACGAACGTGACGTCATTTAATTATGTCTAAGCCATTGTGTGACTAACTGAAACAAAGGAGATGTAACTGAGTTATGACTTGAGTTATAGAAATAACCAAATATTTGCAGTCTCAAATGCAAATATTAATTTAACATTGCTAGCAACTATGAGTTAAGTCTTATGTGGCCAAAATGCAAATACACTGCGGTAAATAGAACTAAGCTTGAAAGTCTAGACTTAACATTGGACATGGAGACTATCTCTGAAGATTCATGAGTTCGAACCTTAAAGTAGAAAGAGAATAAAAGAGATACTGTTGTGAGAGAAGGCGTAAGTACTGACGCAGAGGGCGATATAAAATTTAGGTAAATTTGTGTGTCGTCTCTCTACAGAAAAGGAACTAATAAATACCAGTTCTGTCATTTGGTATTCCATACTAAATAACATATGAATCAGCGTGATATACAACGTGTGTCAATATGCTTCCTTTCAACTACAGAAATACCATACAAGATGAAGGGAATATTTTCGAAACATGTTTGTCGTAAAATAATTTACGCATCATATCGAATTTCAATATCTCTAACGACTAAAATCTTTTCCCTATTTAACGATAAATAATTACCTTATTGCCTTTTTTGAGTACAGAACCATTTACGATGACAGTCGATTAGCTGCACAAGTTATCAACTTTTATACAGCCAAGCGGTTCAATATACAGTGTCCGTAAGTCCAAAATTAGTCCCTATTCTATGTCAGTTGAACCAACGCATAGATAAAAACTGCGGTCTTTTGGGATATTACACGGCGTCGTGTGGCAATTGTTTACCGACGTTTCGGGACAACGTATCGGTCCCATCCTCACGGGTCAAGACTCGGACTCTTGAATTTTTCCTTTACCACTCAGACTCTTGACCCGTGAGGATGGGACCAATACGTTGTCCCGAAACGTCGGTAAACAATTACCACACGACGCCGCGTAATAACCCAGAAGACCGCAGATTTCATCAACATCGCGTCGGAAGCCTGAAATCAAAGCATAAATCTTCACCATACTTCTTTAAAATGGACTTAATTTTAGTAAACTAACTAACTAAGTAACTAATTTGCCGATCCCGGTGGCCGCGTGTTCTAAAGCGTGGATCTGCGGCCGTTCGATTGCTGTGGTTGAGGATTCGAATCCCGCCGGGGGCATGAATGTTCGTCTCTTGTGCTTGTTGTGTGTTCTGTAGGTAGAGGACTCTGCGACGGGCTGGTCACTCGTTCAGTGGAGTCCTTACGAGTGTGTGTGCGTGTGTGTAGTTGTGTGTGTAGTTGTATGATACCTAGAAACCTAAAAAAAGTGGGCTAGGCCCCATTTTGGCTGTAGTGCCAAAGCAAACGAAATACATGCAGTCAAATAAGGACGTAATATCCTAAACACAACACGGCGGAGAAATGCTAACTGAATTGGTCACGTCTTGCATAGGAATTGCCTACCAAAACATGTTATTGAAGGAAAGATAACAAGACGCGAGTACGAAGAAGGATACGTAAGCAGCTACTGGATGACCTTCAGGAAAATATACTGGAAATTGAAGGAGGAAGCACTAGATCGTACTGCGTTTAGAACTCGCTTGTGAAGAGGTTACGGACCTGTCGTAAGAGAGACTATAGAATGAATGATTATTGGTTTGTGTGAGAAAGCCAATCGTTGTCCTAACTACAGCCTATAGCCACGACAGATAGGGTGATTTAAGGAGTCGAATGAATTGCACACGACTTGAAAGCGAAATTGATCACATGCCTGCAAGGACTGAAAAAATTCAAGAAAAAATATTCTGTAACAGCTGGCCCAGGTTATTTGAAACCGGCACCTCCGAAACACGAAGCAGTATTGCCAACTGTTCGACGCCGACATTCAACATAATTCAACGCAGTGCCTAGTTTCCTTTCACAAAACTGTACAGACGCAACACCATTCAGTGCAACTCCCCGTGTTCCTCATGTTAAGTCACACAAAAGGGCACATCGCCCGTGAGGAAACAGAAGACCATTAAAATTACTTATGCACTGCACTGCGGCTAAAGCAGCTGGCGAAACGTACCTTGGGCTTATTCCGCCACACTACAGGAGTCTGGCAAACTGTACACGGTTATACAAACTGTCTCACACGATTCACTCGACAGACTTCATCCAGAAAATTACTTCCAGTGTCACCTTCTCTTCTTACAGTCTACCAACGTCACAATACGCTCAGCACAAAAAAAAAGTATCCCCTCTCTTAATTAATTACTTGTTATTTACTTGATGGTACGGCCAGCAGATCGATACATACATGTGTAACTATAATTAAAGGATGATTAATTGAGCAGTTTGGCGTACCTGTAACACTCTGCATCGGTATTCGGGGCGCTTGAGTGGTTCACATCTCGAAAAGGACACCGATGTCCCTTGTCAAATTAAATTTTAAAGCCTGTTAGTTACTACAGGTACCATCAGGTTCAATATCCACGAAACCTACCTTCTGCCCATGCAAACAGCACACTTATGGGCCTTTGGAATTCAAAACAAACAGCTATTATTTCACTGTACAGCAGTAACTGACTGGTTTGTATAACTGAGACGGAGTGTGTTTACTGCGCGGTACGGACTATATGTGTTTTGTGTGGATCTCAGAACAAACAGCGATTATTTCACTGTACAGCATTAACTGACTGGTTTGTATAACTGAGACGGAGTGTGTTTACTGCGCGGTACGGACTGTATTTATGTGTTTTGTGTGGATCTCAGAACAAACAGCGATTATTTCACTGTACAGCATTAACTGACTGGTTTGTACAACTGAGACGGAGTGTGTTTACTGCGCGGTACGGACTGTATTTATGTGTTTTGTGTGGATCTCAGAACAAACAGCGATTATTTCACTGTACAGCATTAACTGACTGGTTTGTACAACTGAGACGGAGTGTGTTTACTGCGCGGTACGGACTGTATTTATGTGTTTTGTGTGGATCTCAGAACAAACAGCGATTATTTCACTGTACAACATTAACTGACTGGTTTGTATAACTCAGACGGAGTGTGTTTACTGAGCGGTACGGACTGTATTTATGTGTTTTGTGTGGATCTCAGAACAAACAGCGATTATTTCACTGTACAACATTAACTGACTGGTTTGTATAACTGAGACGGAGTGTGTTTACTGCGCGGTACGGACTGTATTTATGTGTTTTGTGTGGATCTCAGAACAAACAGCGATTATTTCACTGTACAACATTAACTGACTGGTTTGTATAACTGAGACGGAGTGTGTTTACTGCGCGGTACGGACTGTATTTATGTGTTTTGTGTGGATCTCAGAACAAACAGCGATTATTTCACTGTACAACATTAACTGACTGGTTTGTATAACTGAGACGGAGTGTGTTTACTGCGCGGTACGGACTGTATTTATGTGTTTTGTGTGGATCTCAGAACAAACAGCGATTATTTCACTGTACAACATTAACTGACTGGTTTGTATAACTGAGACGGAGTGTGTTTACTGCGCGGTACGGACTGTATTTATGTGTTTTGTGTGGATCTCAGAACAAACAGCGATTATTTCACTGTACAACATTAACTGACTGGTTTGTATAACTGAGACGGAGTGTGTTTACTGCGCGGTATGGACTGTATTTATGTGTTTTGTGTGGATCTCAGAACAAACAGCGATTATTTCACTGTACAACATTAACTGACTGGTTTGTATAACTGAGACGGAGTGTGTTTACTGAGCGGTACGGACTGTATTTATGTGTTTTGTGTGGATCTCAGAACAAACAGCGATTATTTCACTGTACAACATTAACTGACTGGTTTGTATAACTGAGACGGAGTGTGTTTACTGAGCGGTACGGACTGTATTTATGTGTTTTGTGTGGATCTCAGAACAAACAGCGATTATTTCACTGTACAACATTAACTGACTGGTTTGTATAACTGAGACGGAGTGTGTTTACTGCGCGGTACGGGCTGAGTCTTTATATATAATTCAGGTTTAACATTCACAAATTCTACGTTCTGCTCACACAGTGTATTTATGTGTTTTGTGTGGATCTCAGAACAAACAGCGATTATTTCACTGTACAACATTAACTGACTGGTTTGTATAACTGAGACGGAGTGTGTTTACTGCGCGGTACGGACTGTATTTATGTGTTTTGTGTGGATCTCAGAACAAACAGCGATTATTTCACTGTACAACATTACCTGACTGGTTTGTATAACTGAGACGGAGTGTGTTTACTTCGCAGTACGGACTGAGTCTTTATATGTAAATCAGGGTAATCTTAGTGTTTGAAGGGTCAAGCATTCCTCATGATGGTGCTAGTCACAGGTGATTCAGTCATCCCATGTTCTGTCTCCCGGCCGGTCCATAGCCTCTTCTAAAATGATTCTCTACAGAATGCGATTTGGTGCGTCTTCTTTTAAATTAAAACATCTCCTCTATTCCCTAAAGTCATGCAGTAGGTTCTTACGTCTTCTTCCTCGTCTTCGCATCCCTTCTATCTGTTCTTAAATTAAAACTTTTGTCTGACTCTAGATGGGCAGAAGTTCTTTAAGCGTTAGAAATGGGGATTTAATCAGAATAATACACATAAGTTCAGTTCCTGCCCCACAGAAAGCGCCTCGCATCCATTAGACACATTAGCAGGTTAATGTTGGTTAGGGAAACCGTCACTGATTATTCTGCAAATCGTGCGCAACCCATAAAAGTGATGTAGGCAAAATACAAAGTTCCTGAATGTATACAGCAGGTGATGCATACAGAGTACCTGAATGTATACAGCAGGCGACGCATACAGAGTACCTGGATGTATACAGCAGGCGACGCATACAGAGTACCTGAATGTACACAGCAGGCGACGCATACAGAGTACCTGGATGTATACAGCAGGCGACGCATACAGAGTACCTGAATGTACACAGCAGGCGACGCATACAGAGTAGCTGGATGTATACAGCAGGCGACGCATACAGAGTACCTGAATGTACACAGCAGGTGATACATACAGAGTACATGAATATATAGAGCACGTGATACAGAGTACCTGGATGTATATAGTAGATGATAATGTAAAGAGTACCTAAATACATACAGCAGGTGGTATATAATGGTAGAGTAACCACTGTATTTAGGAGGTTCTAAACAGAAAACCGGTCATTACATTGGTAAGCTAGGACAGCGCAGTCGGTATGGCTACAGGCTGCCAGACCGATTAATCTTGGTTCAATTCCCGGCAGTAGCAAGCGATTCTCCTATCATTCGAAACTTTCAGACAGGCTCTGGCCTCCATTCAGTGTCCTATTAAATAGATATCAGAGGCTTTTCCTCTGGTTTAAAGTGGCCGGAGAGTGAATCTGACCACTCACATCCATCGAGTGACGAGATTAATAATGAATGGAGCTATGCCTTCCCTCCTTACGTCTTCACGGTGTGCACAGGAACAAGTTTAATTGTTTTGTCTTTTTATCATTCAATTAATACGAACCAACAGACTTTCATCAGAAATGTAGTCCAACCTGTGAAAGTCTTTAATAAGCTTATGCTGGCAGATGTGTTTTAGGGGTTGTCGTCTCTCAGTCGTATTTACGAAGTGCTCATGTTTCAAAAACTGCCGTACCTGAGTCATTTCCTAAATTTCCTATCATCCCGGAACTTTCAAGGAATAGTATTTTAAAACCGGCCACGCCGCTTCTTTCCGAACAATTTAAAACTGTACATAAATAAGGACAAATTGTAGAGGAAATAAACTCAATATTATACATTCCGTACATCTTAACTTTATATTTAAAGTCCGACAAATGTACAATTTAATCACATTAATTGTGTATTTTCACTGTCCTACATGTTTCGAACCCTTAATTTGGGTTCATCTTCAGGGACTATATCTAAAATCGCACACTAGTTACACCAAATGGCACAAGTGTTTACATGAATTCATGTAAACAATTGTGCAAGTTGGTGTTACTAGTGTGCGATTTTGATAGTGTGTCCCTGAAGATTAACCCAAATTAAGGGTTCGAAACATGTAGGACAGTGAAAATACACAATTAATGCGATTAAATTGTACATTTGTCGGACTGTAAATATAATGTAGTAAAGTAAAGTAAAGTTTTCCCTATAACAGGTCATGAAGGCCCAGAGGGGGAGTAGAGGTATAGCTCTACTCATTCTTGACCCCGGCGCTAGTTGGGGGTGGGTGGTCAGCACCACGCCCCGGTCGATTTACCCCCGGGAAAGACCCGGTACCCATTGTATAGGAGGCTGGGTAGGCCCCAGGGCCGGTCTGGACGTATGCGAAAAATCTCGCCCCCACCGGGATTCGATCCCCGGACCGTCCAGCCCGTAGCGTAGTCGCTATACCGACTGAGCTATCGCGGCCCACAAATATAATGTAGAGGAAATATTATTTGTAAGGAAACAGCATCGTTACAACGATGTGAAATTCTAAGGTAACACACTACAAATATAGCGCATAGTAAATGTGTACATTCAGTAACCAGTCACCAACAAAAATAAAACACAAATCAGTAATCATACAAATACGTGTGTATGATTACTGATTTATAAAGTTCGCAATTAGGCTTCGCGAATCAAGCCCGAATTACCTTGCTTATTGGCAGATGCAACATTGTACACCTAACATAATGTGTAAATAAACAGTGGAAAGAATTTGAAAACAGGTGGTAACAAGTAACTGAAAAATTGCGTATGCATTATGTGAAAAGTGTCACGGATCTTAGCATACAATACAAATATTTAGGTTTTTTTTTTTCTGAAATATATACCGAATTAAATGCCAGTAAAATACTTGACTAATTTTTTCTTATCGTCACAGAAAAGTACTTAATTACTACCAATTCCATTTCCTCAACACAGCAAAGGAAATGTACTGCGTACGTACTTCCAAGGATACCAAACACAAAAACTTTCGCAACTTTCTTTATAACGTCTTTCCAAGAGTCTATTTCTGCGTATTCCTCTTTCTACTTTATCGTTTATAACTTCCTCTGTATGTCACCCTTCTTATCAAAGGGCTTCAGCTGTATCAGTTCCCTTTCTCACTGTTTTCGTGAAGCACAAACGTGTCCCTGGCGAATAGTTAGAACCTTATAATATGCATAGCAACCAGAGTTCAAACGGGACGCGCTACAGACGTCAGGCCGAGTGGCTTGGTAAAGACACACCAACGTATCTTTATGTTAGCTGCGTGTATCTTTATGCTCTGTGTCTATGTCGATATCTTCCTCAGCATCCGAACTTGATGCGAAGGAATACTAAACAAGATGCTACTACGTGGAGACAGAAAGGGGAAAGGTACCAGCTACAGACATGTAGCACGAACAGAATGTGGCAGCAGCAACAGATGCGTAGAATGTTCCGGTTGTGGTAAACACAAGTACAATAACAAAAGGCAGAGAACAAAAAATAAATAATACAGTGAATATAATAATAATAATAATAAATAAATATAATACAATATAATACAATGCAATAATATAATAATATTAATAATAATAATTATTTATATTATATATTATATTATTATTAATAATATTATTATTATATAATACAATTAAGACAATTAATGATTAATTATAAATATTTTAATTAATAGTATATATTCTGTATGTTGTACAGCGTAAGTGGAATATCATGCTACAATCTAATTTGTATTTATAAGCCAGCTACGCCACTGTCAGCCACCACACGCCTACACATCACTTAGTGCACTCTTGTCTTCGTTCTGCAAGGAGCATAAATTAAATATTTATGAAAAGAGTTAAATATTCGTGTTTTAACTAATTTTAATTATTTTATTATTATTTGATTATCGGTAATAATAGTTTGCTAGTAGGCACTGTACACATCAGATGTGAAGGAAAGGCCTCTACCTAACAGTTCCTTTTACGCGATTGTAAATCAACTACCTGATGGTTTCCAGAACTTATGCCGAAACATGTCGTAGTGTAAAATTAGAATGAAAGATATTTCTTGAAGTTTGTTATTGGGAACACACAATTAATCATCTGGTTTAATAAAAAGCAAAGGGATGACGACACTTAAGTTCTGTTTTTGTACTCATCCGCCCATAATGCGTTAATGGTGGTCATAGGCAGAACTTTCCCTTTTTACATAAACATATTTATCTGCAATTAAAAGAACGGGACTTTTGTTTTAAATCTCTCAAGCAGAATTCTATGACCGCAGAAACGTGTTTCAACTTCCAGTGATAAAATGACTTCATGCATTTAGTCTAAATTATATATATATGTATACATATAAAGACTTCATGCATTTAGTCTAAATTATATATATATAAAAATACTTCATGCATTTAGTCTAAATTATATATATATAAAGACTTCATGCATTTAGTCTAAATTATATATATATATATATAAAGACTTCAAGCATTTAGTCTAAATTATATTATATAAAAATACTTCATGCATTTAGTCTAAATTATATATATATAAAGACTTCATGCATTTAGTCTAAATTATATATATATATAAAGACTTCAAGCATTTAGTCTAAATTATATATATATAAAAATATTTCATGCATTTAGTCTAAATTATATATATATAAAGACTTCATGCATTTAGTCTAAATTATATATATATGTATACATATAAAGACTTCATGCATTTAGTCTAAATTATATATATATAAAGACTTCAAGCATTTAGTCTAAATTATATATATATATATATATATATAAAGACTTCAAGCATTTAGTCTAAATATATATATATATAAAAAGACTTCATGCACTTAGTCTAAATTATATATATATAAAAATACTTCATGCATTTAGTCTAAATTGTATATATATAAAGACTTCATGCATTTAGTCTAAATTATATATATATATATATAAAGACTTCAAGCATTTAGTCTAAATTATATATATATAAAAAGACATCATGCATTAGTCTAAATTATATATATATATAAAATACTTCATGCATTTAATCTAAATTATATATATATATAAAGACTTCATGCATTTAGTCTAAATTATATATATAATTTAGACTAAATGCATGAAGTCATTTTATCACTGGAAGTTGAAACACGTTTCTGCGGTCATAGAATTCTGCTTGAGAGATTTAAGCAAAAGTCCAATTATATATATATATATATATATATATATATATATATATATATATTATATATATAATTATCCCAATTTAGGAAGGAACAAATCTTACACAACTAAAGCTATTTTATCTATCCGGTATAATCCGTGGTCTCATCTCAATCTTCTTTAACTGAGATTCACTTATTAAAGAAAAATACAAATAAAGGCATAAATATACATCCAACGTTTAAAATTGTGTTGTAAAAACGACAATAATTCGTTTCCTGTCGTAGACGGTACGTAAGTCGTAATATGTTACTGTCTGATTATCACAAGAAAATTTGTATCATGACGTAATAAATTAGAAACTGCGAAATTGATTATAATTACTACAGAACAGTGAAAAATAATAAAATCTTTCTTCAATTCAAAAATGAATATGAGAAAGGGAAGAGGAGACTAAATTTGCTTGAGAGCGTCTTTTTTACGAGCTTAATTGTACGTACAAGGGAGAAAGTATATGAGAAAGGAGAGGAATAAATAACCACTAAATTTATATCTGCAACCACCAAATTAATTAGGACAATTAAATTAAGTAAGATAAGATTAACAGGGAATTTAGAAAGCATGCGAGAGATGACGCAAATGAAACAAAAATCTTCTGTTGCAATATTTGAAAGGGGGAGATCCATATCTCAGCGAATCTCATCTGTGTTAGTTTTGTGTTTGCATTACAAAAATCTTTACTGCAAATAACGTTACTTTATACCAATATTTTTCCAAAGCTTTAATATCTGTGGTACGTTTCTGGCTAAACAATTAAACGTGGCTAAGAGGTGAAGTAATTCAGATTATGTCCGACTAGTGTTTAGTACAATTAGTAACTTAGCTACAGGTATCAATACACAGGACGTCGCAAAGTGACTTGACAGTATAGGTAACATTAAACAAGCTGGCGCAAAAGTTACTTGAAACTACAAGTAACAGTACACAGAATGGCGCAAAAGTTACTTGAAACTACAGGTATCAGTATACAGAATAGCGCAAAAGTTACTTGAAACTACAGGTATCAGTATACAGAATAGCGCAAAAGTTACTTGAAACTACACGTATCAGTATACAGAATAGCGCAAAAGTTACTTGAAACTACAGGTATCAGTATACAGAATGGCGCAAAAGTTACTTGAAACTACAAGTATCAGTATACAGAATAGCGCAAAAGTTACTTGAAGCTACAGGTATCAGTATACAGAATAGCGCAAAAGTTACTTGAAACTACAGGTATCAGTATACAGAATAGCGCAAAAGTTACTTGAAACTACAGGTATCAGTATACAGAATGGCGCAAAAGTTACTTGAAACTACAGGTATCAGTATACAGAATAGCGCAAAAGTTACTTGAAACTACAGGTATCAGTATATAGAATAGCGCAAAAGTTACTTGAAACTACGAGTATCAGTATACAGAATGGCGCAAAAGTTACTTGCTACTACCTGTATCAGTATGGAGGGTGGCGAAAAAGTTACTTCGCACTACAAGTATCATTATACAGACTGGCGCAAGAGTTGCTTGACACTACAGGTAACATGTTAAACATGAGGGTCACGTGACGTTTTAGCTACATTTAATGAATCAATAGAGAAGCAATTATAAAATAAACATACGATAAATTCGTCAGCGAAGTTTTATACTCTTGCTTCGGAATGTCCCGAGTTCTAATCTCCATCGTTAAACAAGCTGACCGACACTCTTAGGGGTTGTCTCAGTCTCCCCTAAAATTACTTGCGTATTATCTATGTTTGGCGATACAGAATGTGAAGTTATTGACAGCGTCGTTAAATAAACATGTAAACGCACCAGCCTTAGACAGCAAAAATAAAACTATATTTAACATTTATGAACATGCGTCACTACGGCACAACGACTGACACACACTGTCACAGTTCAACAGAAATGTCCTTTCGCTAGAAGGACCGCACAGACCAAATTACGTAACTGATGGCAATAATCCACGGCCGTCTGTAATTGCATCTCACTGACAACACGCAAGGGTTTCGTCCCCGCCGTTTGTATCGTCATTTACGAAGTTCAAAGCTGATTGTGTTATACAGCTGACCAATTAGTGCATCATACGGTGCGTCCGGCTACAGCATCAACGCTCCACAACGAAATTTGAAATATGAGTATCATATATCATTACAGAGAACAGATCTACCAAATTCTATGACGTAAGTTATTTAGTGGTATACACAACACCAAATTATGTAGGTGTGTGATCCACAGCTAATTTGAAATTTTTTTCGTGGATGGTAACATTAGGGAACTTAATGCTTTCTGTGGACCAGATTTTTTTTTGTATGGCTCGACAGCCCTATATGGGCTTGGGTCTCCTCGTTTCGTCGAGGTTTCATGGTCACACACATTTGAGACACATCACAGTCGGTAGTACTCCTCTGGACGAGGGACCAGCTCGTCGCAGAGACCTCTACCTGACAACACACAACACTCACATGAGACAGACATCAATGCCCCCCGGTGGGATTCGAACCCACGATCCTAGTAATCAAGCGGCCGAAGACCCACGCCTTAGACCGCACGGCCACGTGGACCAGATTAGGGCATCATATATGTTAAAAGGAATTATTGAACACTAAAATTATGACTATATGCTTCAGTCAAAAGTAATGCTTAGTGTGTAGGCTCTTCCACTAGGCTAAATGTTTCGGTAGGATCGTACGAACCTCTAATCTCAAAATTCATTAAATGCATTGTACTGTAGCCACTTTTTCTGAGGTAGTGTTTTTAAGGGAGCTGGTGTCCTAGTTTTCACTATAACTACTTTTAATTGGTGCACTGTACCTACTATGTTCCAGAATGTAAAATGAACGAACCTCAAAATTGGTGTTAGGAACAATTTAGCCCATATTCTGTATACTGTTGTATTTACATGTCAAGGAAATAAAGCTGATTAATTTAAAAAAAAAGCCACTTTTTATATTAGGGTTCAGAGTATCTTGTACACTAAAATACTAGCAGATCAGTACTCCATACATCAATGCAGAGTTTGGAGTATTATTATTTCAATTAATTTTATTAAAATTTATTTCAGCATTGTACTTCTATATTAGGCGTTTTAAATTTTCAAAAATCTCTTACAGTGTTAATGAAACGTGCTAGCATAAAAGCCTCACTAAAAAATACGCAATAAAGCATGTGGTATACACCTTCTGGTTTAATATATTAAAATTATTGTAAACTCACTATTATTTGTGAGTATAATAATAGTTAATGCATGCCAATCGTAAGTGCTATGCTGTAGCATCTAGATAACCTGCATGGCTGTTCTCCTGCTATCTAGAATTGGCTGTATAGATTCTTTGGAGCATACAGCACGTATTGGAAGGCTCAGTAATGTCTAACTAGTTACATAACCTTAAGGAAAGAGGTCGCTCCTAAAACCTACACCATGACAAAAAGGAAAATATTAAAATTAACATGGAGAAAAACGGATATAATTGCGAACTGTATTAATCTGGCTCAGAACGATAATCAATATCGTGCACTTATCAACACAAAAATTAATCTTTAGATTTCATGAAGGAGGGAAATATCTTAGCAAGTTGAGAAATTATTACTTTCTAAAGAACGATTATTCTTCACGTATTTCCTTAGCGATAAATTGCTATCAAAAAAAAATAAATTTTAAAATCAAAATTGGAAATGAAGTTGACAACGCCTGATATCATAAAAAAGAATAACTCTGTGTGGACTCTGCATAAACACGTGAATGTAAACAGTGAATTATATCGCATATTTGCAAACGTGTGTTGTTACAGCTGAAATCCTATACTATGCGAATTTCAGCTACAAATGGACACACAATGTGAAATATTTTTAAGGTCATAAAAGTATATTTTATGTTTTCCGTTATAATTAACTGTATGTGGATTACAGGAGTTATCCACACAATGAAGGGACAAAGCAGAACTTTGCGTATGGAATTGAATTATTTTCAGGGATAATTTTGCTGGTACAAACAACGTTTTGAAATATTAAGTTATTTAGGAGGTAACAGACTGATCATATTTCACATAACGTTTAAATACATTACAGTAATAAGTACAAAATGATTTTCAATAACATAACTGAGAGCTTCAATATTAAACTTTTAAAGCCCAGGGGTTTACGTTCTGCCCACGCAGTGTATTTATGTGTTTTGTGTGGATCTCAGAACAAACAGCGATTATTTCACTGTACAGCATTAACTGACTGGTTTGTATAACTGAGACGGAGTGTGTTTACTGCGCGGTACGGACTGTATTTATGTGTTTTGTGTGGATCTCAGAACAAACAGCGATTATTTCACTGTACAGCATTAACTGACTGGTTTGTATAACTGAGACGGACTGTGTTTACTGCGCGGTACGGACTGTATTTATGTGTTTTGTGTGGATCTCAGAACAAACAGCGATTATTTCACTGTACAGCATTAACTGACTGGTTTGTATAACTGAGACGGAGTGTGTTTACAGCGCGGTACGGACTGAGTCTTTATAGATAATTCAGGTTTAACATTCACAAATTCTACGTTCTGCTCACACAGTGTATTTATGTGTTTTGTATGGATCTCAGAAAAGCAATTTTTATTTCCCTATACAGCATTAAGTGACTGGTTTTTATAACCGACACGGAGTATGTTTACTGCGGGGTACGAGCGCGATCTTTATATATAATTCATTACAATCTTAGTACTCAATGCATTAATTAAACATGACAGCAAAAATTGCTCTCATGTTTAATGGCAACATTCTTCAGCATTACCATCAGTGCTCTCTTCTGCTAACCATGCCACTAAGTACTTGTGTCTCATTTCATTCATCACGTAGTCTGTCTTGCGACAGTCCAAGCATGTTCTCCACTCAGTGCGATATAGTGCTTCCTCTTTCAAATTCCAGCATCTTCTCTTTTCCGTAAGGTCATCCAGCAGCTGCTTACATCCTCTTCATCGTCTTCTCATCCCTTATATCTTTCCAATGTATAGAAATGATTTCTCACACGGTCGAAGACGAATGAGGTTTTAAAATAAGCGACGACACTTTCTTTCCTTTATGCTTTTAGAATTAATAATGACCGTTGATATTGTTTCAGTTGGTACTTCTACAAGCCGCATAAAAATTATATATATAATTATAATATATAATACATATAATAATAAAAATATATAATATAATGTATAATATAATATATAATAATATATTATATAATTATATATATATGTAAATATTTTTTATTTCTTCTATATTTGTGACTGAACAGTTATTCCCATATTTCCTCAAGCTTAATGTTCTGAAACGTGAACTCGTATAGTTTGGTAAAAGAGTATCACCGATTCGAAGAAATATGATGCGTTCATTTCATGCGTAGAAGAAACTTCTGACTGTCCAGAACCCTTCAACCCTGAAGATGGAGAAAACAGATTCCACCGAAACAGCGATGGGTTTCTACCAAACCTACACGGCGTCACAACCTAGGCAAGCATATTTCCTGTCACAACAGCAGCAAATTATTGTCTGTATATCGTATTTGTAGGACGTGGCACGTTGAAGATGTCAGTTGATGTAATTCCCTTGTACCGCCAATACAATCGATCACGGCACTATATAAGATAGTAGCAGGCCTACGTGTCTAATAAGTGTCTAATACGTGTCTAATACGGCGGGACGGTCAGAGTCTACCTAATGTAGTTTATCTTTAGTCTAACAGAAAAAGATAATGAAGTGGTGGCTGCAGGGTATCCCTATAGACCTAATTAGGGACTTTATTGATGTAGATGGAGCTGCAACATGGCGTTTTAAAATTAATTGCTCTAAGACATATTTTGAACACAAAAGGAGGCCATTTACGATATTCTATACAATTGGGAATTTGAAGACTGACAAAGGCCACCTAATAATTGTCAGGAAAACGAAATAAATTTGTTTATTGTTCATTTAACGACGTTGTCAATTGTTGGGAGAGTGGTAGCATGACTAAAGAATAAGGTATTCGAACGGATGGCCACGTGCGAGGTCGTGTTGCGGTACACGCCTTGAGTGACTGAGGACGAGCAAGAAAACGCCATATTTTTTTTTTTAGATATTACGCAGCGTTGAATGGTAGTTCTGTACCGACGTTTAGGGACAACCTATCGATCCCATCTTCAAGTATCAGGAATTCCACCGAAGTTTACATCCATCACCTTCTACTCATATTTGTAAATACTGTCAACCATGACTTCTAGTACAATAACGACAGAATAACAATCGGTAGCCTTTTATACATAAAAATTATATATATTCTAAATAAATTTATTAGAAAAGACAATTATAATCTATTTGCCCTTACAAAATATTTCGTGTGTCTGAGTGTTGAATTACAATTATAGTAATCAGACTTTGATTAATTTCGGATTAATGCATAGGAGAGTCTGAGGTTCTCAAAGCGGCGAAAATGGATGAGAATCAATCTGCGTGACATAACATCACAGAAGACCGTAATCTTTGTTTATAATGACATTAAGTAAAAGGCGGAGAGAAACAGGGTAAAGACAGCCAGAGGAGAGAATGGAAGTTTTTCGGAACAAAGTTTCGATATGAAATATATGAAACAGGATGCGCCAATAAAACAGACAGACAAAACAACTTGACTTTTTGTTCACCGTGCATTATGGTAATATATAAATAGATATGTCAACCAACAACTGCACTAATTAAGTTTTAACACTTTACAATTGCCCTACATATGTTTCGGTCACAAAGTGACCATCATCAGGGGCCTCGTACGCACGTAAACTAACCTAAAACAGATTTGCGTAAATACCTGCATATTTCTGTATTTCTATGTTGCGGTCCGGACAGCTAAAATCCTAATCCAATACAAGAAAGTTACATGTCATAGATTATAACGGGAAAGTGTTGTGCAACAGAACGATCAAATTCATCCAATCCTCTTTCGTGATCTGTGTGTCTTCCTGGGAGAGTGGAGCTTGATACAGGGCGAGAAAAGCGGTGTAAAGCACGTAGGAGAACGTATTATTGTAAGTGCTCGATAGTTTACCGCAAAAGCGAGATAACTCTGCACATTATTCTTCATAAACTCAATTTCAGGCAACAGTGACAATAAATGGAGACACACTATTTAAGTGAATCCTCAACTTCAGGTAACAGTGACAATAAATGGAGACACACGTATTTAAGTGAATCCTCAACTTCAGGTAACAGTGACAATAAATGGAGACACGTATTTAAGTGAATCCTCAACTTCAGGTAACAGTGACAATAAATGGAGACACACGTATTTAAGTGAATCCTCAACTTCAGGTAACAGTGACAATAAATGGAGACACACATATTTAAGTGAATCCTCAACTTCAGGTAACAGTGACAATAAATGGAGACACACGTATTTAAGTGAATCCTCAACTTCAGGTAACAGTGACAATAAATGGAG
This sequence comes from Reticulitermes speratus, assembly GCA_021186555.1. Lineage (NCBI taxonomy): Eukaryota > Metazoa > Arthropoda > Insecta > Blattodea > Rhinotermitidae > Reticulitermes > Reticulitermes speratus. The sequence goes on from JAJKFL010000005.1 coordinate 52,778,516, forward strand.
ACACGTATTTAAGTGAATCCTCAACTTCAGGTAACAGTGACAATAAATGGAGACACACGTATTTAAGTGAATCCTCAACTTCAGGTAACAGTGACAATAAATGGAGACACACGTATTTAAGTGAATTCTCAACTTCAGGTAACAGTGACAATAAATGGAGACACACGTATTTAAGTGAATCCTCAACTTCAGGTAACAGTGACAATAAATGGAGACACACGTATTTAAGTGAATCCTCAACTTCAGGTAACAGTGACAATAAATGGAGACACACGTATTTAAGTGAATCCTCAACTTCAGGTAACAGTGACAATAAATGGAGACACACATATTTAAGTGAATCCTCAACTTCAGGTAACAGTGACAATAAATGGAGACACACGTATTTAAGTGAATCCTCAACTTCAGGTAACAGTGACAATAAATGGAGACACACATATTTAAGTGAATCCTCAACTTCAGGTAACAGTGACAATAAATGGAGACACACGTATTTAAGTGAATCCTCAACTTCAGGTAACAGTGACAATAAATGGAGACACACGTATTTAAGTGAATCCTCAACTTCAGGTAACAGTGACAATAAATGGAGACACACGTATTTAAGTGAATCCTCAACTTCAGGTAACAGTGACAATAAATGGAGACACACGTATTTAAGTGAATCCTCAACTTCAGGTAACAGTGACAATAAATGGAGACACACATATTTAAGTGAATCCTCAACTTCAGGTAACAGTGACAATAAATGGAGACACACGTATTTAAGTGAATCCTCAACTTCAGGTAACAGTGACAATAAATGGAGACACACGTATTTAAGTGAATCCTCAACTTCAGGTAACAGTGACAATAAATGGAGACACACGTATTTAAGTGAATCCTCAACTTCAGGTAACAGTGACAATAAATGGAGACACACATATTTAAGTGAATCCTCAACTTCAGGTAACAGTGACAATAAATGGAGACACACGTATTTAAGTGAATCCTCAACTTCAGGTAACAGTGACAATAAATGGAGACACGTATTTAAGTGAATCCTCAACTTCAGGTAACAGTGACAATAAATGGAGACACACGTATTTAAGTGAATCCTCAACTTCAGGTAACAGTGACAATAAATGGAGACACACGTATTTAAGTGAATCCTCAACTTCAGGTAACAGTGACAATAAATGGAGACACACGTATTTAAGTGAATCCTCAACTTCAGGTAACAGTGACAATAAATGGAGACACACGTATTTAAGTGAATCCTCAACTTCAGGTAACAGTGACAATAAATGGAGACACACGTATTTAAGTGAATCCCTTTCAATTTTTATATTCAATACGAAATATGAAGCCTGGCACTCACATAAACAATACTTTTAAGGAATTTTTTACCACCTCACAGTAAACGTACTACATCTAGATTACAAATAAACCTGTTAAATTAAATAATCGTTTTCTCTGACGTAACGTTGTGTCGCTGTGTTAGCCTTTACCAAAATATCGAATAAAAGTAACGGTTTCAAATTGAAGAGTTTAGGGTCCAATAAACCAATAAAAAAGACCTGATCTTCAAGAACACACCAGTAGAAAAGCTAAATCTATAGCGAAATAATCGCTGTTTAAGCTGAGGGTCATATGGAAAAAACATAAATATACCCTGCTAGAAAGCGTAGCAGGTATTTTGGCAAAACATGATATATATATATTTATATATAATCATTTAATGTATTAAGGGAAACAAATGCAGACTATGTACCAGCTTTAAAAAGATACTCCTAAAATGACACCAACCTGTTGTCTAAACGTCTGCAAAGTGTCATCAAAAACATACATAAAATCAATGACAATATAACAACCGGTTCTTGGATAAACTTCAGTTATCTACTGAAACAATCGAATTATAAGCAAACATATTATACATTTCATTCATTCATTCATTCTTTCTGCAGTCTGTTTTACGACAGGTCCGTAGACTCTTCCAAAGCGAGTTCTCCACAGGGTGCGATCTAGTGCTTCCTCTTTCAATTTCCAGTATCTTTTCTTTTCCTTAAGGTCATCCAGTAGCTGCTTACGTCTTCTCCCTCGTCTTCCCGTCATTTCTATCCTTCCCTCTAACTTTCCTTCAATCACATGTTTCAGAAGGCAGTTCCTACGCAAGATGTGACCAATCCAGTTAGCCTTTCTTCTTTTTATTTTATGTACGATATTCCTCTCCTCCTTCACTCTGTGTAATACTTCTTCATTTCTCACACGATCGGTCCAACTGATCTTCTCAATTCTTCTCCAGCACCACATATCAAAACTTTCCAGATACTTCTGATCTACTTTCCGAAGTGTCCACGTTTCAGCACTATACAAAGCTACGCTCCAAATGTAACACTTTACTAGTTTCTTCCTTAAATTTAATTCCAGTTTGCTGGTGAAAAGATTTTTCTTCTTGTTCAATGCTGCTTTTGCCATGGCAATTCTGGATATAATTTATTACACATTTACATAAGGTTTATTTAAAATTGATTTTAATGGTTCATAATAAGGACAGCGAAATAAAACCCTGATAACATGAATTTGAAATAATATAGGTGGAAAGTGACATTGCAGTATTTGCGTGGAGAGTCTCAGGAAAACCAAGAAGTACCAAATACAGAATAGTCGTTCTGGCTGAGATTCGAACTGGGTACCTCCCGGGCATAAATCAAAAACTTTGCCTTTGAACCAAAAAATATATAAAATGACGCTTATCTGCTACCTATTGTATTTGAAGTGCAGTGAAAATAATGAGGGTAGGCCAGCTTTACATAAGATACGCTAACTGCAACAAGCTGAAAAACGCATCTGTGACATTTTATTAGCTACGTCACTGTCAGGCTTTTAATTAGCCAAATCACCCTGAAACATACTCTGGACTCTGAGAAATGAGACCTTTAACATTAGATCTAATTAATGTAAATTGTAATTACATACGAGTACGTTAATATCCGTATACCAACATATACAGAATGTCACGATATCTAGTCACGTTTCCAGTCGTGCATAAGTCAGACGTGCACTAATTCCTGGTGACTAAATTTTGCACAGTAGCTCCTAAAATTTTTGTGGATCCTCAACGTGGAATTTGATTCATGTCACCCGTCTGGCGCCTAGAATTTTGAAGCGGCTACTGCATTTTTTGGAAAATTCTTGCACCTCTGATATAACGGAATATTTGGACCCTGAAGGTAAATATCAGATAAAGCCATTCCTACAGTTAATTAATCTACACGCTGTGATATGTGAGGAACTGAATAGAGTTATACACACAATTTAGTTTCAGCACTATTCATTCATTCTGTAGTCTGTCTTACGATAGGTCCGTAGCCTCTTCCAAAGCGAGTTCTCCACAGGGTGCGATCTAGTGCTTCCTCTTTCAATTTCCAGTATCTTTTCTTTTCCTTAAGGTCATCCAGTAGCTGCTTACGTCTTCTCCCTCGTCGTCCCGTCATTTCTATCCTTCCTTCTAACTTTCCTTCAATCACATGTTTCAGAAGGCAGTTCCTACGCAAGATGTGACCAATCCAGTTAGCCTGTCTTCTTTTTATTGTATGTACGATATTCCTCTCCTCCTTGACTCTGTGTAATACTTCTTCATTTCTCACACGATCGGTCCAACTGATCTTCTCCATTCTTCTCCAGCACCACATTTCAAAACTTTCCAGATACTTCTGATCCACTTTCCCAAGTGTCCACGTTTCAGCACCACACAAAGCTATGCTCCAAATGTAGCACTTTACTAGTTTCTTCCTTAAATTTAATTCCAGTTTGCTGGTGAAAAGATTTTTCTTCTTGTTGAATGCTGTTTTTGCCACTATATGCACTATATGAATCTTTAAATAATTTCTTAAACTGAAATCAAGTAAATGGATTTTGCATGCGGCGAAACCAGTATAAGAGGAGTAGAGCCTAAAATGCATCAAATTTAACGAAGGTTTTCAGTACACATGTTATTCACAAACAACCGTGTTGTAGCTTACACGCCATATTTATTCTAAGAACTCAAAAAGGTACAGACATAACACTAAGAAAAGGTAAGAGTCCAAAGAGTTTCAATGGAAAGATATTTAATTCCCAACATCCTCCCAACCCTGGTCAACCTCCAGAGGGATGACCAGTTGAACTGGGCGGGAGATCGTGGACCCTTCCGACGTTCGAAGAATGACAGTTCGGATCCTGCCATCCCTTCCTTCTCGAAGGTCTTCTATACGCGCCTTCTTCCACGTATGGCGTGGGCGCGTGTCCTCCTGAAGAAGGACGACATCACCTAGTCTGAGGCTCGATAAACCTCTCTGCGGCTGTGGAAAGATATTTAATTCCCAACAACACATAACGTACTCGAAACTTTCTTTGTTTCCCAATAATATAATGAACGTAACTAAAGGCAAAACGCATCGATTAACTGTACTGTAGATCTACCACGCAAATTTTAAATAAAACCACTCCAAAAGTTTGAGCACTCTTATAAGCAGACGTACAGAAGAACACGTAAAAAAAAAAACTAAGAGTCAGCTTCAAATTTTTTTTTCGAAACACGCATAAAATTTAATTTCTCCTAAGGAAACACTGAACATCTCTGCAGTATTATAAGTTTAAGTGATACACAGTTGAGAAGTCGAAAAACTATACACATAAATAAAGACATCCAAATGCTACTGAAACGATTTTTGTACCTAAAAAGTTTAGGAGTAATGGAAGGAAGTCAGGAGAGATAATTATGCAGGAAAAAAAAAGGGATTGAAACGGGAATGGAAAACGACAAAAAAAAACTGCTCTCTTCTCAGCAGGATTAAACTCACGCCCTCTCGTTTTAACGTCTAACACAGCATGAAAACATACAGTTGGCTTTTCATGGTACAGACAGAAGATATGGCTACTTAGTTTAATGTTTTATGAATGAGATGTTATCGCCAGATGCCTCGTCAGTGTCATCACACTAATGGAGGTAGCTGAAATACCTTTCGCTTTAATGTTTCTCGGCGTCTGTGCTTAAAGTCACGTCATCCAATGGCAAACCGACTAGACAATCAAACCTAATCTTACGTTCTACAGAGTTTGTCTGGAGACTCTAAGGGAAACCAAGAAAAATGCAGAATACCCCGTCTCCACGGAGATTTGAACCAGGATACCATAAACATCTGAATACTGTAAGGAAAACCATGAAAGACTTCTCAGAATAATGCGTTTCCGGGCAGAGATTTCAACAAGGATACCACAGACACAAAGCCGCAATAATCGGTAACAATTAGTACCACCATGTTGTCACTAATGTTAACTTTGGAAGACATTGAAGAATACTGAACCTTAATAGTCATGGTCTTAGAGACCTTCGTGCCTCTTTGTAACAGCTTGATACGTAATTCAAAACAGACTAACTGATTTGTATTGCACTTAGAATGGTCATCATTTATGGTGGAGCAGTTCTAATATTTGGTAAAAGCCCTAACAAATCAAAATTTCACTCATGGAGATATTAAGAGCAGACTGAACTCAGGGAATGCATGCTATCTTTCGGTGCAGGACCTTCTGTCTTCCAGTTTGCTATCCAAAAATACAAACATTAAGATATACAGAATTGTGATTTTGCTTGTTGTTTTGTATGGGTGTGAAACTTGGTGTGTCACACTGAGGGAGGAACATAGGCTGAGGGTGTTCGAGAATAGGGTGCTGAGGGGGATATTTGGGCCTAAGAGGGACGAGGTAACAGGGAGTGGAGAAGACTAAATAACGAGGAACTTAATGATCTGTACTCATCACCAAATATGATTCGGGTCACCAAATCAAGAAGACTGAGATGGGCGGGGCATGTAGCACGTATGAGTAGAGGAGACGAGCATACAGGGTTTTGGTGGGGAGGCGAGGGAAAGAGACAACTTGGAAGACCCAAGCGTAGATGGGAGGATAATAATAAAATGGGTCTTCAAGAAGTGAGATGGGGCATGGACTGGATTGATCTGGCTCAGGATAGAGAGAGGTGGGGGACTCTTTGAGTGTGGTAATTAACACTGTGTTCATTAAAAACGGGAATTTCTTGCCTACCTGAGGAACTGTCAGCTTCTCAGGAAGGACTCTGCTCAATGGAGTTAGTTACAGGTATCATGTACATGTGTATATAAGGCGTATTGAGGGGTGCTGAGGCATTGTTCCACCCGTTCTTAATATCAGCACTAAATGGAGATGAGTGGTCAGCTTTACGCTCTGGCCTTTTTACCTCCGGGAAAGAACCTCGCTAACCCAGCACCCACTGAAGAGAGCCTGGGTAAGAACCAGAGCCGGTCTGAACGTTTTGAAGAAGATAACCAATTCTCTTGTCCCTGACTGGATTTGAACCGCAGATCGTCCATCTCATAGCCTAGGGTCTACACAGAATACGCAATCGCGGTACCCGTATAAGACGCCACAAGTCATAAGAAACACCCTATAATTGCAAGGTATCTTTGCGGATTTAACAGAACGTAAAAGTTTCCTTTCCATGCCGTGAAGGCACAGAGGGGGAGTAGAAGTACAAATCTTGTAATTCTTAACCTCAGCACTAGATGGAGGTTGATTTCTTTTGTGGGGAAAAAGTTTCAAGTAAAAATGCGTTTTAAGAGGCGAGATGTGCCAAAGTCATACCCGGCATTAAGGAAGCACTACATGTCCTGTGCACCCTGGAAATAGAATGTCTATTGGTCAATTTCGAGAACTGACTTCTCTACCTTTTGGAACACATAACATGGCGCCCAACGTATAGGCTCTCAGCGCGCGTCTGGACGCGGCAGCAAATAGTGAGCCCCACCCCTACGGGAGAATTTAACACCGACACTTCAGTTCACAGCCAAGCAATTTACTGACTCTCGCACACAACTTCTCAGCACACAGCTTCCCTCTTCAAACACACATTCAATAATTGTTATTTCAAACAAGTCAGGATATGTAATCCTGTGTCGCTCCTTGTGGAGCATATGGCCTCCTTTCGGAGGTTTCTTTGTCGTGTGCATAGTTGTAGTGAGTGACCACCCCACTGACTGCTCAAGTTCTATTCAATCCTAATGTGACTGCCAGAGCCATCTAGCAGTCAGTCAGGAGACTTGGGTGAGAAACATCTCAATTCAAACGGATTTTTATTTTAAAAAATCCATCGACCTCGGTCGGGATCGAACCCGCGAACCTTGGGTCCAGTGGCGAGCACGCTAACCACTAGTCCACCGAGGGCGACCAGGTAAATAAATAAAATCAGGTTCTATTACTGTCCACAGACTTTTTAAATTCGCCAATGCCAACCTGCGTCACTGTGTTATAAGTTAAAGTAAGATTTGAAGCAACAGCCTGGTAAGTGCATTTTAATAAGTTAACTTTTCCTACAAGAAAACTTTCAGGGCTGGTACCATCCGAAATACGAATACGTGACCGGCAAATTTCATGTGCTTTCAGAAGACCATCTTGATAGTTACTAATGTACAAGTAATGATAATATACGTATAGAATAACGATTCAGAAAATTTCGCCCATTTCTCTTTAATTACGTTGATAAAATTTAAGACTTCAGGAAAACACTTTTAAACAATAGACATGGGACTACTTTTTATCTTAAACGTTTGTATGGAACATTTTTCGCGCAAATAAAGAACAATAAGTTGCGCTGGAGACGCGCCTAAAAAAAGGACTGTTCACATAAAGTGGCCCTTAAAAATTCCTGCTCTAAATTAAAACTGAACTGGACTGAAAATTGTTTCGTAAAATTACCCGGCAAAAATTAATCAAAACCGGTTTGTCTGTTATCTAGTTTTTTCACGTGTACAGACAGACAGACAGATTGGCACAGCGTTTTATATAGGCGCTCTATATGGATGATGACGCCTCTAAAATAAAGCTACACTCTAACTATTACCCTTGGAAGCATAAAATTCATCTGAATTATTTTCGTAGATTCAAAACCTACTTGAAAGTATTTTATCTACAAATCGACAATAGGTATTTGTAATGTACTAAGTCAACAGGTACCTCCCCAACTTGTTGATATGTGCCTTAACTATGCATAGGCTTACTAAGTAATCATTCGGCCTTTGTACAATAAAGACGCATTTGTATATCTGCATACGATACTTCAAATACACATTCTGATATCTATAAATTAAGCCATATCAAAACTAATATATCAAAAAATTCAGGGATTTTAATTCACATTTAAATAGAAGCACATAACCCATATACAAGAACCGCTTCAGAGAAAACATACGAACGGAGGATCAAGTTTTTAAACATTTGAATATAAGCAGCTCATAGGCAGGAATACTGGCTACATTTGTAATAATATATTTTATACAATTTTCTGATTACAATATGAACTGCATCGGAAAAATGACATTTTTAAATTTCCTTTTGTAAAAAATGAGACCTCGTTCTATTGTCGACCTGAAATTCTACACTGTTATTTTCTTTAAATTGTTTTTGAAATGTGGTACTTGATAATGGCCATGCAGGCCGAAACATGTTGTAATAAATAATGACTAAATATGAAATTTGAGTTGTAAAAACATTTGCGTATTATCATATTTCATTATTCTTACCTGATGAGGTGAAAGGAACGAGTTTACGAAGAACCGAATTCTAGACTTGCATTTATCAACACTGGACCATTGATAAAGATCAGTGAAGGAGCAGTTTTAATTACTGCCTCTCATTTATTACGAGCAAAGCGTCATAAACTCATTAGTCGTTTTAACGGTAATGCAATCGGGTGAGCACACTACTTTAACGTATTAAAATGTAGTCAATTTTGGTACAATTATTAAAATAAATAGGCCATAGAAGGAGGGAAGAAAATACATGGCGTTAACATTCGCTATCATTCACGAACAGCCGTTTCCAGTTACTCGTTATTGTGTGATGTGTCGAGGTGGGAAACATTTATAATTGTTCTCGGTAATTCTGTTAAAAAGCAGATACACATTACCTATGTTTGAAGTTGTAACGGCTTTTCATTCACTTTTTACGACCTAGGGAATTTCACTTAGTGAAAATCCCTCGTACAATGATGTTAAGAGTACAGGTAGGTCCCGTTTTACGACGGTCAATTTTACGACTTTTCACATTAACGACTGTTTCAAAATATTACCTTAAATATTAGTACATACTTGGAAAAGTTTTAGGAATTTTGGAACCTATCTCATTCAATTACATTATATTTTGGTCTCGTTTTACGACTCTTCACTTTACGACCCTGTTTTGCTGGAACCTAACCCTGTCGTAAAACGGGTCCTATTTTGGTCTCGATTTACGACTTTTCATTTTACGACCCTGTTTTGCTGGAACCTAACCCTGTCGTAAAACGGGTCCTACCTGTACATAGTGCTATGCCAGGTTTTCCACTGCCACCGTATCTTAGAAATATCCACGCAACCCCAAAGGTTGAAAAACTCATATACCCGAGTCCAGTATAGGGAAATAATCGCTGTTTGTTCTGAAATGTGTACAAAGGACGTACATGAACTCTGCGGTCAAAACGTACAATTTTTTAACGTTAAACCTGGTGACGCGTATAGTAACCACGAGTTAAATAATGTTACTTACCCATTGTTTACTTCAGAATTGACAAGCAATCTTTGAAGTACGTATCCTTCTAATTCAATATTATGTGCCTTTCGAAGATTTCAATCGCAAATTCTTTCAGTTTTCTTTCACTTTATATTTCAAGTCACATATTCCTTTCTCTCCCGCCTTTTCTTATATGTTCCATACATTCTTTAATATTTCTATCACGTCATGAATAATCTATTTCCTTTTCTTTCATAACATCTTTCTTTAATTTCCTTACCGTTTCTTTCACGTTATTTTCTTCTATCAGAGACTCACCTCCTTCTGCATTTCTTCTTTTTCCAGTGACCCTGGCAAATACAAATGTTGCACACGAAAGATAATAAATACTTCAATTTTCGGCTTCCGTCGTTTTCTGGAAGAACATCTGTTATGTTGCTACACTTCACGTGCTACGGACGCACCCCAGCCTTGAGGCTTATTGTGCAACCCTGTGATGAAAATGATTAGTTTTTTTTTTCGTATTTCCGAGTAATGGAGCACCGGTGGAATGAAATTGACAGGGAAAAACCGAAGTACACGGGTAAAAACCTGTCTCAGTGCCACTTTGTCCAGCACAAATCCCATATGGACCGAGCCGGGATCGAACCCGAGCCTCCGCGGTGAGAGGCCAGAGACTATAACCGCCTGAGTCATGGCACCCCTATATGCTGCGAGTTTTGTTTTAAAATATTTCTTCTGATTATTTTACCCCCGGACTAGAAAATAGAGGGTGTTCATTTTGAACAAGTTTCTTAATGTGAAATTGTAAAGCTGAAAAGTACTCTTTTTGATGTCAAACGTTTACAACTTGTGATAATGTATTTCTATAGACAGACTATATGAATCGTTTCGCAGTGCTATGAAAAATTTCTTGAACAACAGGGCGATCAGAGCTTAAATTCCGCCGGTACAACGAACTGAATGCTGAATGATTCAAGCAAAACGGCCTGTCGTCTTAATGAAATTCTGTTCGCTTGGGAGCCAAAACAAAATTCCTCACGTACGACGTATGTGTCCTGAATGTGTAACAGCTGAACCGCACCTTGACATAATGAAACGAATGGAGTTACAAGCCTTTAACAACGCCGTGAAGATGGCAAATCAAACAAAACAAGTGTCTGTCACATATACAGGGTAATTTTTAATAATGAAAGTCTTACGTCATACGCGAATTAAAATTTTGTATTTTTAAATAAGGGTTATGAATAAGAAGACAACTCATAGCACTGCAAGTGTCGAAATGATAACCGCACTCATTCCACACTTGGCGTCACACTTTATACCAAAGTTTTACACAGAAATGTAACCTAAATTTCGGTTGATTACAAACGTTTAAGCATCACAGGAATGTAGACAGATACTTCAACATTTACCGTCTGAAAACAGTAAAACGGAATGAAGTTCGGAGATCTGGGAGACCACAATTTAATTTTACGTCTGTTAGTCTATTGTCAGGTTTAACCTTTATCTTACGGCCTTTAAATCCAAATGTAGTTGATGATGGCCGGAGTTACTTTTTATTTTAAATGCCCATCCCTGCGCCTGCGTGGGACAGCGTTTTCCCTTTCGTCCATAAAGAATTAACTTACATTTAACTTGACCTGGGCGACCCGTTTGGCCAATACAGGTTAAATTGTTGCAAAATTCTAAACTCGTAGCTTTATGCTTTCAAACAATTCCTGAGTACTGCCCATATTGTCGTCTCAGAAAGGTGATTTTCCGGGATCACGTGTCAGATATTTTATTTTTACGTGCAAGAACTCTTGCTGGATTCTGTCCACTGACGTCCTTAATAACAGCTGATAATTCTGAACTGCCTTTACATAGAAAATCTGGTTTCAAACTTGGTAAAGTGTTCAAAATAAAAGTCGTATAGTTCAATTTGTCCCAACCGTTGTTCGGATTGCCTGAAATATATCCTCCTGATTACTTCAGAGAAGCAGTAGAAAATATGAAGCTTCCTGGGTCTGTGTTGACACTTCAGTAAGCTCTTTGGGGGCACAACAAATGCCACAGTCGAGCGTTTAAAACTCCTGCCTCTTAACCTGGATATCCTGTGTTCAAATCACGGCCCCGAGACACAGTAACGTCACAAAAATGGAGGCGAGATTTTCTGCGCCCGTCCAGACCGGCCCTGAGGCCCACACATATAGAATGGGTACCAGGTCTCTTCCCGGAGGTAAATCGGCAGGGGCGTGGCGGTTACCACCCACCCACATCTAGCACCGACGTTAAAAAAACAGTACAGCTATATATCTCTGCTCCCCATCTCTGCCTTCATGGCAGGTTTTAGGGTGAAGTTTATGACTGTGTGTGCTGTTGAGCCAGAACTCATTAAGAAAGTACTGAATACTGAATACATAATATGGATTATTATTATTATTATTTAGATTTAAAATATAATTTAAATTCACTACAGAATTAAATTAAATGAAAACTTTTACCCATTACTGAAATGTTTTCCCATGACGCACTTGAAACAAATCATAAATTCCTTTCTGTGCAATATAATACACAGAAACCCAGTGCAGATGATTGTGATGTGTGAGATTAGAAAAACTCACCCGGTATAACAGAAGCAACATTAATGCCTCGGAAAATTAAAAGAATAGTCAATAATAAGCATGAAGCATGTTGACATTCCGGTTGTTTATTATATATATATATATATTCTTCAGTGAATGTTTGAAGTACAAATATGAATTATTCTATAGAAGCAAAATCAAAGGAGCAATTTTTAATGCAGTCTACTTAAATGAATTAGCGTTTGAAATAATACAAACAGCAAAACCTTCAATGCATAAGTGGCATACTTTGAATGACGTGGAAGGTAAAATATTTCTCTCCTTTTAAAATAAATTCTTTATAAAGGCAAAAAATAAAATATGATCAACACTTCCTACACGTTCACCTAAACAGAACTGAAAAAAAAGGATTTTTAAATTTAAATGGAATTGTTAATTGAATTACCTCCTTTAGCAACGAACTGTACCGAACGTCATTTAATAAATGTAGCGGGGGGGGGGGGGTTTGAGAAATGAGCCGACTCTCCTGGCCAGCATCTTCCCTGAATAAATAATTCATTTCGTAACTGCGTTCTTCACTGAGTGTTTGCTTCTATTTACAGTTAGAAGCCTGATCTTACCGGTGAGGAAATCCTAAAAGGCAGGGGGTTTCTGTTCTCTTCTCTCTGAGAGCCAAGCTTCTTTCTTTGTAAGAGAAATACAGTGCACCGCCTTCCATATTCATTAAAAAAGAAAATGGAGACTCTTCTTGTATCTGCCTGACGTAAGGAGAATCATCAATGTCTCCTAAACACGATAAATAGCACAATGGGGACAAATGATGCACCCAGATCGATTTCATACAAAACATCTAAAAAAAATTATAAAAATGTAAAACGCAAATTTTACCCTACAACAGGCCACGAAGGCCCAGAGGGGAAGTAGAGGTATAGCTCTACTTTTTCTTTAACCTCGGCGTTAGATGGGAGTGTGTGGTCAACGCCACTCCCCGGCCGCTTTACCCCCGGGAAAGAGACTCAGTACCAATTTTACAGGAGACTTTGTGGGCCCCAGGGATGGTGTGGATGGGTTCGGAAAATCTCGCCCACACAGGGATTCGATACCAGGACCGTCCAGCCCATAGCGTTTCGCTATGCCGGTTGAACTATTCCGGCCCACGAAAATAAAATCACAAAACGAGTAATAATATCGCGTAAAACTAGAAGTTATCACAAAGTCAATCCTCGATCTTCAGATCTGGATTGTGATCCAAAGATGTCGGGTTTAAACAGTAATCACAAAACCGACTTTAAACAAGAACTTGAGAGCTGCGATCTTCTGGAATTTTACGCAGCGTAGAGAGGCAATTCCGTGCCGACATTTCGGAACAACCTATCCGTCCCAGCTTCAAGGGTGTTAACAATTGAAGATGAAACCGACAGGTTGTCCCGAAACTTCGGTACGGAATTACCACTCCACGCTGTGTAATAACCCAGAAGAGCGTAGCTCTCATTTACATCGCGGTGGAAGCCTGAACTCACGCCATGGATTGTCATTATCCTCAGAATCTCTATATCATTAACAGGATTTATTACACACCATGGCAGCGTCACTTCTCCGTATATTCTATTTACTATAAACACTACTGTCAACCTGTTTCATATTAATGTAATTACGTGTGACATTTACCTATAAAAATTAAATTCCTTCCATACAGAAAACACAATGCATTTCCATTGAAGACAGCAACAGTCTAATGCTGTTTCGGGTAATAATCGTTGTGTTGCTGAAAATATTTTAAAAAACAAACTTGTTTTGTGGATAATATGCCGTATCTTTAGTGTTGAGGCAGATGACACACAGTCTAATGGCTGCCTTTATTTTTATGGCTCGACAGCCCCTTGGGGGCCTAGGCCGCCTCATTTTTTGAGGCTTCACGATCACACTATAGACACACCACACTCGGTAAGACTCCTCTGTACGAGTGACCAGCCCGTCGCAGAGACCTCTACCTGACAACACACAAACACCCACAGCAGACAGACATCCATGCCACCGGTGGGATTTTTTTAATTCCTGGGTTTTCCTCTTTGATCCATTTGTACTGTTGAAGTCCTTTTTGTCCTGCATGTCACCTTATGTTTCATGCTATCGTCCATACATCTAACACAACACAAACATCCATGCCCCCGGTGGGATTTTTTGTTTTTTTGTTTAAAACTCTTTATTAATGACAAGTATAAGTACATTCAATCATACATTACGTGATGAACATTATTACTGAAAGGTATTCCATTTAGAGTATTTAGTGATCCCAGATTTTCTTCTTGTTCTCTGTTTATTCCCGTGTCACTCTCTTCATGTCTGTCTTCCAATGTGCATTATGTTATAATGGAGATGCAATCCAACGGTCGTCTTCAGTAGTCAATAATATCTAAGTACTTTCCACAATACGATGGTCTCTTGTGTGTGGCGTAAATTTTTTTTCTTGCTCTTCTTAAGAAATCCATGTAGTCCTGTCTTGTTGGTGTCTCGTTGTTGTGAATATACCCTATCATATGGCCTATAAGCCAAATTACTGCGTTATTCGAACCCACGATCCCAGTAAGCGAGCGGCTGTAGACCCACGCCTTAGACCGCACGGCCACTGGGATCGGCAATGGCTGCCTTTAAGCAGGTTAATAATTTCTGTCGATAGCCTATCGGTTATCACAAAGAGACCAATACCACACACACACACAGTAAGTTGACGCAAATCTACACCTGTGTCCCAAGACACGCATTTCTAATCTTAACAGAGCTATAAGCTTCGCCACAAGAATTTCGTGCGTGTATTCATTTCGCATTTATGAAGCCCTCGCAGTACATCTGAATACCTTCAAACACAAACCATGACCGTCTTTATATGTTTTTCGAACACGTAACAAAATTGAATTCAAATAAAGTCGTTAAATATATTAGTCATCACCTCATAAGATTTAAAGCTAAATGACCACTTGCGGTTATATCAGTGGCGTAGCTAAGGTATTTTGACGCCCCGGGGCGAGTAACCAAAATGGCCGCCCCTAAAAGAAATTATGAGCTTTAAAAAAAAATCACAATTAATTACTGAATTGCGTTTTATTTGGCTCAAGAATTTAAAATTTATTAAGCTCCAAAAAATCGAAACTTTCCTTTAAAAAAGATCCAGTTTGCTGCTCCCTAGGAATCCACTGCCCGAGGCGGCCGCAATATTCGCCTCCCCCAACGACCCTGGCCATAATGATAAGTAATGTATGAACCAACCAAGAATAACCATCATTCAGGCGTGCCCGGGTTTTCTTTCTGTTGCCTACCTTCTAGTATTTCTGACAGAATATAGTTTCGAAAATTGGCTCTTTTTTTTTCCCCTCAAACGTGAAGATGGTGAGGCATACCAAGTTTTTGACTCGGGCCTACGTGATACAATATGTAAATATATTTTATTCAAAAGAACGCCATCACAATGGTCACGTTCCCTTCACCACAGGACTGAAAGAGTTGAAAAACCATTTTAAATCGACATATAATGAATTATCCCGAAACGTCGGTAAATAATTACCACACGACGCCGTGTAATACCTCAACACATAATCATTTGCTGTTCATGTGTTTAATTTACTACATTATGTCGTGCGTTCTGACGAAAGAGCAGACATGAAGATAGTGTCTTAACATACAGAACAGAATATCTGAACATACAGAACAGAATATCTTAACATACAGAACAGAATATCTTAACATACAGAACAGAATATCTTAACATACAGAACAGAATATCTTAACATACAGAACAGAATATCTTAACATACAGAACAGAACATCTGAACATACAGAACAGAATATCTTAACATACAGAACAGAATATCTTAACATACAGAACAGAATATCTTAACATACAGAACAGAATATCTTAACATACAGAACAGAAAATCTTAACATACAGAACAGAATATCTTAACATACAGAACAGAATATCTGAACAACAGGAACAGAAATTTGTATATTGACAGAAGGAATAACGCACAGGGCCTGTAGCACGCATTATGGAAAAGAGGATCATGGATGGATAATATTAAAATGAATTTCACATAAGAAATATGATGCCGTGTAGAGTTGCAGAAATTTACGTACGATCTGGAGAAATAGACTGCCTTTATATTTCTACCTTGAAGATGGAGGCAGTAAGTTCCGCCGACACGTCAGTAAGTTTCGACCAGACTGCACGACGACACAACCCAGAAGCCATAGTATTCTTAGATACCACGGAAGTAACCTTAAACATCACAACGATTCATTAGTTCATGAATTTGTTTACGAAGCTGCATTTGCTGTAAGTAAATTTAGGAATTTTACCGAGGCGAGCAACTATCAAGTTTTGACAGCAATTCAGTGCAGAATTAGTTGTATAATGCGACACATATAATTTTTCCGCGTCCTGCGCGAGGAAAAATGTAGAGAGAGAGGAAGGGGCGGAGCTAAGTGCAAAGGTAGAGGGCTCCTTGCACCATGTTTGCCACATAGTCACTCTCTCTCAATTTTCACAGAGGTAACATCGTTTAAACGTAATACTAACGGAGCATATATTGGGAACAGTTTATTTCGACTTGGCAATAGCGCACTGTACCCAGACCTGGGCAATCAACGCAACGCTGCCACGTTGTTATAACGTAAAGACAAATACCTCCCACTCCTATACGCTATTAAATAACCTTCTCAGGACGGTGGCTGAAAGGAAAATGACTGATGTAGCAACAACGGTGATGCTAAAGCGACAGAAAGGGAGTAGTGGGGGCTGACTGATTTCGGTCTCTGCGTCGCAGAAAAGATATTTGAGTCGAGTTCTACCGTCTGTAGGAGACTTGGGGACAAATAAGGCACGCAGCGAGGGATGGCGCTGAATAAAGGGGCCACTTTCAGTACATCCTTTTAAAATGCTAATGGTACCTACACCTCACTCACCCCCCAACCCCACATCCCTTGTTATTTGCCAAGCGGTGTGCTCGGTCGACCACCCTTATGCATTCCAAACCCTGCCAAATACACTATCATGCTGCTACATCTAACTTTAGAAAATTACTTAAAAATCAATTACATGTGGTCTGGATTCAGTCTCTGGTGCTTAGTGAAGTATAAGAAGGAGCTACTAAGTGAATAGTAACTTATATACAGTTCATTTTTCAAAAAATAATATGGCTTTCGAAACAGAGTCCTGTTCTTTGTACCCTGGTGCTACCTTCTTTAACTCCCGATCGAGCAGCCGGCTAACGTGAGACTATGCACGGGTTTATTTAGTGTCTTCACAAAGACGGCAGGATACAAAGATTTATGCAAAGACTAACTAACTAACCCCATGGAGCACAGTCCTTCTTGAGAAGCTAACAGGTCGTCAGCTAGTCAAGAAATTCCCCGCGTTTTATGCAACCGAAGGTTCATTACCGCACTCACAACAGCCCGCCACCTGTCCCTATCCTGAGCCATATCAATCCAGTCCATGCCCCCCCATCCCACTTCTTGAAGATCCATTTTAATATTATCCTCCCATCTACGCCTCGGTCTTCCAAGTGGTCTCCTCCCCTCAGGTCTCCCCACCAAAACCCTGTATGCACCTCTCCCCTCACCCATACGTGCTACATGCCCCGCCCACCTCATTCTTCTCGATTTGATCACCCGAATAATATTTGGTGATGAGTACAGATCATTAAGTTCCTCGTTATGTAGTCTTCTCCACTACCCTGTTACCTCGTCCCTCTTAGGCCCAAATATCCTCCTCAGCACCCTATTCTCGAACACCCTCAGCCTATGTTCCTCCCTCAGTGTGACAGACCAAGTCTCACATCCATACAAAACAACAGGCAAAATTACAGTTCTGTATATCTTAATCTTTGTATTTTTGGATAGCAAACTGGAAGACACAAGATCCTGCACCGAATGATAATAAGCACTCCCCGACTTCAATTTACTCTTAATTTCTTCCTGAATGGAATATTGATTTGTTAGGGTTGTTCCCAAATATTTGAACTGTTCCACCCTTTCAAAAGATTTATTATCTACTTTTATGTTGTGATTTTAAAAAACATGAGACAAACAGCTATGTCCTCAGCGGGATTCGAACCCGCGATCCCAACAATCAAACGGCCGCAGACTTACTCTTTAACCAGCCCGGCCACCGAGATCGGCTGGATATTTTATACAGACATTGGTACTATATTAATATACTAATATATTCAGTAATTCAGCTTATTTAAAACACGTTTTAATTTAAAATTTAAGTAATTTATACCTTGAATTTTACATGTTCGCCCTGATGATAACCCAGCCTGGACGAAACATGTTAGTTTTCCTCCTGTCTCTCCTTGCGGAACATAGGGCCCCCTTTCAGAGGTTTCTTGGTATGGAGGTGTGCATTCTGTAGTGAGTGACCAGTCCACTGACTGCACAAGTTCTACTCATCCTGATGTGACCGCCAGAGCCATCTAGCAGTCAGTCAGGAGATTTGGGTGAGAAATGGCCGCTGAATTTTGCTTACGAAACATATCTATTCATGCCCGTAAGGTTCTTTTACATGCCGTAAATCTACGACATGGGACCGACGGCTTTACTTCCCTCCGAAGGAAGTTGTGCTACGGATTTTTATCACCCTTAAAAATCCATCGACCTCGGTCGGGATTGAACCCGCGAACCTTGGGTCCAGCACGCTAACCACTAGTCCACCGAGGGCGACGGACGAAACATGTAGTTACGATTATTCCATGTAGCATATTGTGTGATGTGTTGGGTCTTTAATGTAGAATTCACGATTAAAAGGCTATGGTACTTCGCCTCATAAGCTTGCCTGACACGGAACCTGAAATTTCATACTCTACAAATATATTGCGCCAGCTTAATCCACTGTATAATGTGACCCGCAAATTTGATTAAAATTCATTTCAATGAAACGAAGTACGAGGACGTCTAAACTGTATCTCACTCACACGCCTTCACGGTACTGTAACACAATTTATAAATTGATTTCTGCAGCACAATCCAAGTACCATATGAGTCTCCTGGACTGCCTAGTAAGTAGGCCTAACACTTCACAGGCGCTGCAGTGAGGGGGGGGGGGAGAGTTAAATTCCATCTACTGCTCCATAAGGAAGGGTTTTTAATTTATGTTACTGTTAAATGCACTAAGGATTTTACGGTGCACCGAGGCGGCAGCATTCGAAGAATTAAAAAGGTCCGTACAGTACACCGAGGTCGTAATTGAAGGGTTAATTATGGGCTACGGACAAGACAGCAAAATTCCGTCAATTAGCACCTGCAGTGGGTTAAAGTGGCATGTATTGTGGGTTGCTTTATAACAAGCCTGCTCTCCATGCATTTAACCAAGTAACATTACAGTTTGGTCCTACAGGTACCATAAGCCCCCACGTGTTTGAGTGTTACGTCATCACATCTAAGATACCTTTAATGACAGGCAGTTACAATACCACGAAATAGCTTTCGTAAAGTAGCTAGTTATGTCTTATAATCAGGGCAAGCTTGCACCATATGGATGCAACACAAGATAGTAAACTTAATTCAGCTTCAGTAGCAAGTATGGTTTATGTGAAAATGGTTCAAGTCCTAATTTCATGCCTGCAAAGCCTGCTCAAACACGAGCAGACCCAGCCTGTCCGCCTCATTATTGTATACACGAAGACTCAACAATGCAAGATATACGCATTCCCAAATTAGTGTAAGAATATATTTCAACCGGCAGAAGAGACTTAGGTCGACCAAGGAAAAGATGGACAGACCAACAGCCACAAAGACGTAACGAGCCGGAAAATGGCTTATACAATGGTCCTCATAACGACGGTGACTGAAACTGATAAAATCTTCTCAGCCGACCACCATGTCAATTCCGAGTCAAGATCCAACATTTTGGGGAATTTTTATGACCCACTATCGGGAATTCCAAGGTATTTGAATTGCTACACCTATGAAAACCAACAGGGTAGGAGTTTCTCAAAATTATGTCGACGTGAAGAGGAGAACAGAGATAATTTCCGGAACTATTTCATACAAAAATCTAGAAACATGAACAATGACGATGATTATGTCCTTAGTGTCAGACACGTCGCTTGTTTTTAAACTGCGTTTCAAATAGCAGGATATTTGACCTACAGACCTAAACAGATCTAAGTGAATATGCCAGTGCGTATAAATTTAACTGCCTTAGAATAGATTCCAGTGGTAGGATAATTATATTGCCCTCATGAATATTTGGGTTACGTAAAACAAGGAGACATTCTAGTCAAGCTGAGCGAATAATTTACGTCTCATGGAAGACAATTCCCCATGGAGTTAATCAGATACTTAGTGTTATCTGTGTTTATGCTTTTTTGTGACTCTTTATGCCAACTAAAATACATCAGGCTATATTTGAGACTCGCTAACAACGAAACAAACTATTTTGCATTCACATTTCATATTAATTTATTTTATGTATCAAACCAATTACAGAACTACGCTGCTTTACATAGTGGACAATCGTTAGGCAGACAATTTTGAACACAGGAGGAGGAAATAAGAACAGGATGTGTGCAATTACATAACAAGGATATTTATAATTTGTAAAAACTCATCAAATATTATTACACTGAAAATATAACTGAGTAGATAGGCGACGAATGTAGTACGCATGCGAATACACACACATTTTGAGGAACAGAGCCGGAAGGCAAGAGACCACTTGGCAGATATAGAAGTAGATATGAGGGTAATACTAAAATAAATTTTAGGTAAGCAAAATATGACGGCGTGGAATGGAATGAACTGGCTCAGGTGAGGATCAAGGAAACACTGAACTGAGTCTTCGGGTCCCATAAAAATTGATCGTTTCCTGACCAAAGAGATAACTTTGAGGTTTCCACACTCTTTCGCTGTAAACTGATTATTAATTTATTTAACCTGTACTTTATTCTATTTTCACCGTGCATTTTTCGAGTATAGACAATGTTTTTCACCAACTAAATGCACTTGTTATAAAAACACTAAAATATTCTAAAACTGTTTGATAAAAAGCCCCGACATGTTTCGGCTCACCCCCTGAGGATGGCTCATTGGTCAGCCGAAACATGTCGGGGCTTTTTATCAAACAGTTTTAGAATATTTTAGTGTTTTTATAACAAGTGCATTTAGTTGGTGAAAAACATTGTCTATTAACCTGTATTATTTCGTAATGTAGTTAAAACGGAATTCTTATAAACTTGTCACATTAAATATGAAGCAAATATTTGGCTTATACGCAGGCCTAAGGTACAAATGCCATAAATCTGACAGCCTGTTTTTATATTTAGCAGCAGTAAATGTTTTCACGACATTAGATGTCTCTTCTTCATCATCCTAAATCTCGAGGAGTGTTTGATAAAAGTGCTGTCAGGCCTTTAGAAGTTCTAGAAATGTTCTTTTTTATTATTTTTTGATATTTCGACGTCTTTCTACCCTTACTTATCACAAAAATATATTAATTTTGGCAGTCAACTGTACTTCATCCTACATATTTAAATTTTATTTCAAATATAATTGATGCTTCTTCACTTCTACTACAAAAATTCTTAGTTCACAGTCGACTTGACTTCTTTCATTTCCAGTTCTCAATCGTAAAGTAACTGCTAGTAATGACATAAAAAAATCTCATCTTCAACTTCTTTGTTTCCTTCCCCACATTACAAAGCAACGGAGCAAATTCCCACTTCATTTCGTCCCACTTCATTTCGATGACACAAGAGATTTTGTGTCCTGTAAATCCTTCATGCACAAATAGACATTTTTAACAGTTGCTATAGTAACAAGAATGCTTCGTGAGGAAGAAAAAGGCAGTAATAAAGTTATCGTATACAGAAACACTAGCATGAAACAGTACGATAACCTTAATGGAAACAGCTATAAAACTATTAGATGACTCAATCTAATATTCGAGTTTATGAATACAAAACCGTTTTATGAATTTTCGTTACACGATTTACTATAGGAAGAAGCACTTATGAATGAGGAAGAAATTCCTTAAGGCCGCTCATGCACTTACGTAATTATGCATTAAAAGATAACAACCCCGCTTTACCTTAACATTACGTAAAAGCATAAAATTATGGAGATGTTTATGAAAGTGACATTAGCAAGCGATCCAATATAAGATTTCGGGAAAATTTAATTTATAGGAGCAAAGATGCGCCTTTTTTTTTGTGAGAAGGGTCCCGCAGCAGATGCTACGGACGCACCGCAGCCTAAGGCGTATTGTGCAGCCCTGTGATGAAGAAGATGAGAAAGATGATCAGGTTTTTTTTATTTTTCAAAGTAATGGAGCACCGATGGAATGAAATTGACAGGAGGAAACCGAAGTACTCGGGGGAAAACCTGTCCCAGTGCCACTTTGTCCACCAAAAATTCGACATGGAACAACCAGGGATCGAACCCGGGCCTCCGCGGTATATGCCGGCGGCTAACCGTCTAAGCCATGGCACGGCCAACAAGATACACCTTATTAAGAAGTAACATGCAGAGTGGGAAGGCGTAACGCTTTAAAGCACAGTAATTACTATGCAGACTAAACGCTTTACAATTAGACATTCTGAATTTTGACGAAGCTCCTGCTAAAGTGAAAGGAAATGTACGGTTGGCCCTGACCAAGTCATGAAGGCGTACAGCTGGAGTATAGGTATAGCTCCATTCATTCTTAACCTCGGTACTAGATGGAGGTGAGTGGTAAACATCACACACACCGACCACTTTACCCGAGGATAAGAACCCCGCTACACATTGAATAGGAGGCTGGGTGGGCCCCAGAGGCGGTCTGGACCATTTGGAGAAGAAACAAATTTCTTACCCATGCCGGGATTCAAACCCCGAAACGTCCAGCCGATAACGTAGTCGCTATAGCGATTCCCTTGACCTCACTGTATGAGCCTAGCAAGTAGCGCACAATGCTCGCAATACACAGCGTTATCCTGATGGTCTTAGTAAAGTACAGTCATCGCTTTTCTGTGGCGAAGGACAGTAGTATTCAACCTTTTTTGTTCGCGTACCCCCAGATATAATTTTTCTTCAACTTCGTACCCCCAGAGTTGTTGGTGCATAATTCAAGTTA
The DNA here is from genome assembly GCA_021186555.1 of Reticulitermes speratus. NCBI lineage: Eukaryota > Metazoa > Arthropoda > Insecta > Blattodea > Rhinotermitidae > Reticulitermes > Reticulitermes speratus. Next base: position 52,801,733 of record JAJKFL010000005.1, read on the forward strand.
TACACAGTCTATAATCTATATCTAAAATAAGTTAAATAAATTACATCCAAAATAATGTATTAAATAATAAGTTTTAAAAGAGAAAAAGGAGATTCAAGCTATTAAATAACAAATATATTATATGCACTATGTGGAATAAAATGAAACTAGCCGCTCAGATAAGAATCGCATAAAGGAGAGAGAGACAAAATGGCGCTTCCAAATCGCATGTCCTTACGTCCGAGTCTCTTGTGGCTAACCCTAAATCTGGCCCTGATTATTAAGTGTGTTAATAATGAAATAACATAATTACCTTTTTTTAATTTTATGTACCTCCTAAGATGTCTGCACGTACCCCCGGGGGTACGCGTACCCCAGGTTGAATACCACTGATGTAGGACATACCCCGTGTTCAACGCTTGACAGAGTAACTTGTTTCTAAATTTTGCTTCGGACTTAGAAATTCTATATTATGATTCGGCTTCAGTGGACTTGTGTACCGGTGTTGCGGGTGTTTTGCGGTGTGCAATTTAATCTGTATTTCTGTCCTTTGTCTCTCGAGTTACTGGCAACACCATCAAAGTATTTTTACTTTGTGTCTCTAAAGAGTGTGGAGAATTTCTACATTTATTTCTGCTTAATACTTTGATGTCAAGTGGGCACTTCCATTCTTTGAGATCTGCGCTCTTCTGGGATATTACACGGCGTCGTGTGGTAATTGTTTACCGACGTTTCGGGGAATCGTATCGGTCCCATCTTCACGGGCCAAGAGTCCAAGTAGGATTCTTGACCCGTGAAGATGGGACCGATATGTTGTCCCGACTAGGACTTTTGACCCGTGAAGATGGGACCAATACGTTGTTCCGAAACGTCGGTAAACAATTACCACACGACGCAGCGTAATATCCCAGAAGAGCGCAGATCTCATCAACATCGCGGCGGAAGCCTGAAGTCAAGGTTAATTCCATTATTTGTTTGTGTTATGTGTGAGTTCCAACAGACAAACTGTATTTGCTTATTATCATTATTTCTACTTTATTATATAATACATTTTCCGTGTGTTATTTGTTTAATTCTTGCTTCCCATCTGATTTTACGTGTTTGACAGTTCCCCATTACAGCTTCGACGTATTCTCTGCTTATCTTGGGTAATTTTTGTGTTGCAAATTGAGTGCTGCAGGGATGTGGTGGTATCTCTTATTGATTACTCATACAAACTGTCAAAAAGAATTCAGACACTCTTAGTAAAGTATCCCTTTAATTACGGATGTCCGATATATATATATATATATATATCAATGCCTTAAAAATGCAGCCAATAGTATGATAGAAACCTAAACCGAAGTCTGAACACGGATGTAACTTCACTCACAAATTCAGTGTTCGATACACTCAGATAAAGTTTCAGCGTTCCACAGCTTACCACACGGTAAATTTTCTTCGTTATTACATGGACTTTGGGTTTAACTCACCCCAGACAGGTGTATCATTCTTTTTCTCAGTCGCTCCAGAGCTTCAAATCACACAAAATGATCGCATTTTTCCACATACTTCTCAGTTACGTTTTAAGCAATCATCTTTAAATTCGGTGTTACTTGACTGTGTTATTGAGAACGTGGTTATGCAAACCAGAAATACAACCGGAATCGTCACCTTGTGCGACGTCGTGACGAGTAACTCTGTAACTTTATCGTAAACTGCTCTCCATATTGAGGGACGAGAAACTCAGATCTCACAACAATACAACCACTATCCAGAATAGTAAAAAAATATGAAGACATATATGCTGGCTAAGAGAACTTCTGTGTTGGTCTTATTTGGGATAAACTTCGTCTCGCTATGGGAGTTATTAGCAAAGTTAGATCTTGTAATGCCGCTGCTGAGGTTAGCCAAAATTGCTTCTTCAGAATCCCAGCATTTTCCCTTATTTATAGTAACCTCTTTAGGAACGCGACAGAGTAATGCTAACTATACTCGAAAGTACGTTAATATACACGGAACGTAAATTAAAACCAAATAAACGCAAAATTTTTTTAAATGTTTTGTATAAAGACCATGTTAAGTGTGTCACTGTCACAACAGCATGGCGCGTCCTCAGGTTGCGGATGGAGGAACGGCCTGCGGATAAGAAGGGTAGCTGCGAATACATTGAATAAGCAGTTGCGGACAGCCGACAAGGGGTGGTCCTCCAGATTGGGGGTTGGGCGAGGTGCTAACAACTCCTCACCGTAAAAAATTGCCATGTTACGAAACAGATCACAAAGCCTCGGACCTGGACTGACGGGGGATTGGAGAAGACTACATAACGAGGAACTTTAATAATCTGTACCCATCACCAAATATTATTCGGGTGATCAAATCAAGAAAAATGAAGTGGGTCGGGCATGTAGCACGTATGGGTGAGGGGAGAGGTGCATACAGGATTTTGGTGGGGAGCCCTAAGAGAAGATGACCACTTGGAAGACCCAGGCTTAGATGGGAGGATAATATTGAAATGGATCTTCAAGAAGTGGGATGGGGGGCATGGACTGGATTCATATGGCTCAGGATACGGACAGGTGGCGGGCTGTTGTGAGCGCTGTAATGAACCTTCGGGTTCCATAAAACGCGGGGAATTTCTTGACTAGCTGACGACCTGTTAGCTTCTTAAGAAGGACTCTGTTCCATGGAGTTAGTTAGTTTGTTTGTTTGTACAAAGAAACGTGGGATTTTGAAAATAAGTATCACAGTGTTTCATACATTTTTATATCCCCTTTTACGTTTATTTGGTGTTTATTTCTGATATTGCAAATATCATTTAGGGACAACATTCATTTAAAAACCCAGTTCCTACCGCACAGTAAACACAAAGCACCTCCATTTAAAAGGCAAAACACTTAGTGCTGTGTAGGTAAATTGCCACAGGTTATTAAGTCAATTGTCATAAAACACCTAAACTCACAGTATAGGTAAAACGTACTAAAATCACGTGGTATACATAGTAACCACCGAATTCTAAAGAACTCACAGATATATAAAGCTGCATCTCAGAGACGGTTCCATTTACGCGGTACGGCACAAAGTGCCAACACTGTGTCAGAGGAGGATCTACGATTTCATTAAGCGAAGCAGACCTTACAGGCTTCTCCCAAACCAAAGTACACAGCATATACAAATAGTCTTGCAGCAGAGAGAAATGAGATCTATGTGTGGCATATTTCAAGCCGGAACAAACCATAGAGGGGTTCAGAAGCTTCTTGCCTAAAGCAGAAGTGCTCATATATTTCGCATAGTTTTATTTGTCTATTCCTTGTGTCTATATATTGTTACTGTTTCTCATTTTCGAAAAAGAAACAAGAGAGAAGACGTTCCTTACGTAACAAATGTCGACGCTACGTACAGCACAGCGACATTCTCCAAATGCATATGTCCTTTAGGATCTTGTATAAATCACTATATCTGTGTTCAATACCTTTCATGTAAAATCCACTCTTGTCTAAATTCTCTTGCTGTCAGTGGTACAGTTCCTACGTGACCATACGTGGGGTTCGTGGCATATAAATTTATCTACGAACAAACGTTTCGTTGTCTGGCAGACATATACAGGGCACACACAAAAGAATGGTGCGGTTTCAATGTGAATAACAATTGGAACCGCACCATTATTTTGTGTATGCCCTGTATATACATAGAACGGTCACTAGGCAAGATGCAGTGGCGGAGAAAGTCTTCTCCCGACGGGAATCTCTGCCCGGCCCATCACGACACTAACGGGATCTTGGAATCTATTGACATATTGACATATATTGACGAGGAAATAGCACTGAGGAAGATACTCACTGTCAAAACTGCCACTGAACAGAAAAATGTAGGTGCCCTTGCATACAAAATTAAATGTAAATGGGAAAACCAGGTGAAGAAAGAAGAACTGAGGTTAGGGGGAGAGGGAGAAACTAGATTACACGTAGGATCGATAAGCTATAAATAACTTGGAACAGACAAGAACCTTTCAAAATATAATAAGCAATACAGATATAAACTGCAGACATTAGCAATACAAAGGACGAGCACTGGCAAAAACTTGGTCTTACCAGGCGCTTCCAAAGAAATGTACTTCAAACTAAATCAATAAATTATTCTATTCTTGTTTGTATAATATAAGCCAGGGATGCAAAACTTCCGGGCGCCAGGCGAAGAGAATACATTTTTCTAAACTCGTAAATTTAAGATCTGAGCTGTTCTGGGATGTTACGCAGCGTTGTGTGATAGTTCTGCATCGACGTTTCGAGCAGTCCAAGAAGAAAGCCTTTCTTCTTGGAATTCTTGACCCTAGAAAATGGGACCTATAAGTTGTCCCGAAACGTCGGTATAGAACTAACACACAACGTCCGTGATATCCCAGAAGAGTGCAGATGTCGTCTACATCGCGGCGGAAGCTTGAAGTCACGCATTGTAAATGTAAGCGTGATGTCTCATAAGGGTGACTGTATGGACACATAAGGGGATGGAACTAGGTGATATGGACAAATAAGGGTGACTGTATGGACAAATAAGGGTGACTGTATGGACACATAAGGGTGACTGTATGGACACATAAGGGTGACTGTATGGACACATAAGGGTGACTGTATGGACACATAAGGGTGACTGTATGGAACATAAGGACTGTATGGACAAATAAGGGTGACTGTATGGACACATAAGGGTGACTGTATGGACACAATAAGGGTGACTGTATGGACACATAAGGGTGACTGTATGGACACTATAAGGGTGACTGTATGGACACATAAGGGTGACTGTATGGACAATAAGGGTGACTGTATGGACACATAAGGGTGACTGTATGGACAAATAAGGGTGACTGTATGGACACATAAGGGTGACTGTATGGACACATAAGGGTGACTGTATGGACCATAAGGTGATGTGACACATAAGGGTGACTGTATGGACACATAAGGGTGACTGTATGGACACATAAGGGTGACTGTATGGACACATAAGGGTGACTGTATGGACACATAAGGGTGACTGTATGGACACATAAGGGTGACTGTATGGACACATAAGGGTGACTGTATGGACACATAAGGGTGACTGTATGGACAAATAAGGGTGACTGTATGGACAAATAAGGGTGACTGTATGGACACATAAGGGTGACTGTATGGACACATAAGGGTGACTGTATGGACACATAAGGGTGACTGTATGGACACATAAGGGTGACTGTATGGACACATAAGGGTGACTGTATGGACACATAAGGGTGACTGTATGGACACATAAGGGTGACTGTATGGACACATAAGGGTGACTGTATGGACAATAAGGGTGACTGTATGGACACATAAGGGTGACTGTATGGACACATAAGGGTGACTGTATGGACACATAAGGGTGACTGTATGGACACATAAGGGTGACTGTATGGACACATAAGGGTGACTGTATGGACACATAAGGGTGACTGTATGGACACATAAGGGTGACTGTATGGACACATAAGGGTGACTGTATGGACAATAAGGGTGACTGTATGGACACATAAGGGTGACTGTATGGACACATAAGGGTGACTGTATGGACACATAAGGGTGACTGTATGGACACATAAGGGTGACTGTATGGACACATAAGGGTGACTGTATGGACACATAAGGGTGACTGTATGGACACATAAGGGTGACTGTATGGACACATAAGGGTGACTGTATGGACACATAAGGGTGACTGTATGGACACATAAGGGTGACTGTATGGACACATAAGGGTGACTGTATGGACACATAAGGGTGACTTGTTATGGACACATAAGGGTGACTGTATGGACACATAAGGGTGACATGTGATTGGACACATAAGGTGTGGACTAGGTAATGGACACCCACGAAAACCCAACCGCCTTTCCTATCAGTCGACAGATCACCGCGAGGCTGCGCAGGGATATTTCGCGATAACAAACCGCTCAACATTTTATATATCCGGACGTCCGTGTTTGGTAGACAAACTACTTTCGATTTTGCACAGGAACAAAACATAAACCAAATATCGAAAGCTGTTTTACGTAAATTATGCTGGTTAAATGGAAACTGTCAAGCAGAATGCCAACAAGTTGTTCTGCCTTAAAGTGATGACAGTGTGAATGTTAAAGTTTCGAGGCAACATCGAGCGTCTTTAGCTGGGCCTCTTGGGAATCAATGAAAACATAAGTCTCGAAGTTCTCCGAAGTCTTGGTAAGCATCACGCCATGGGAAGTATAGGGAATAGGAGGTATTGCTGTAAGCATTTTTCACATTGGTACTTGGTAAAGGCAAGTGTAAAAAGTAAAGTTTTCCCTATAACAGGCCATGAAGGCCCAAAGGGGGAGTAGAGGTATAGCTCTACTCTTTCTTTAACCTCGGCGATAGATGGGGGTGGGTGGTCAGCACCACGCCCCGGCCGCTTTACCCCGGGAAAGACCCGGTACCCATTGTATAGGAGGCTGGGTAGGCCCCAGGGCCGGTCTGGACGTATGCGAAAAATCTCGCCCCCACCGGGCTTCGATCCCCGGAGCGTCCAGCCCCCAGCGAGTCGCTATACCGTCTACGCTATCCCGGCCGCCAAAGGCAAGTGTAAGCCCACATAAACTTCAAGCTTCAAGGTCAAAGAGATCGTGATCATGTGAAATGTATTCGTATGTTTCGGTGTAGCAGCAAAAGGCAAGCTCCTGCTAATTCGGTCATGAGAGAAGGGTTTCGTTAAAAGCTAAAAATTTCAAGACCACCTGACTGACCATCAGCTTTTCACAAGAACTCTGCCACATGGAGTTACACTGTATATAAATAAACCAAATGTTTTGAGCAGAGTTGCTTCTGGCATCCCATGCATTTTGACGTTACGTGCAATCCTGTCGCAAGTCAAAAAGTTTACCGACTTCCATTCACAATTACACTCATCCAATCACAGGAAATAGTTCAGGGAGTAAAACAATAATAAACTAAATGGCAACCTCACCACCATGACAGGATGTGCCCAGCACCGCAACAAACAACAGGATATAGCTTGGTACAAGGCCTGCACCTTTACCCTAACCTCAGCTCCACATTCGAAGAATGTCACTATTTACCCCATTAATCAACTCCCACAAAACAAACATGTTTTATTGATCCAAACTCTTTAAGGAGAAAGTTCCTCGTTCTATTAAATTTTCTCGGCGTTCTATAAGACAGGAAAAAAGTTCAGCGTACAGTAAATGAGAAATTTAAAAAAACGGGTAAAATTTCCTAACCCGATTCTTAAAGGAAATGATATAACTAAAAAGGGTTTATAAGAAATTTGACATGGATATATTGTATGTTATGTTCACGTCGATAAAGACTAACACCAGGAGTGGATAATTGCAATTTCTGAACGGCTCTGAATATTTGGTTTCAGTAACAGATCGGATATTTCTTAATACGCTGGGGCACTCTAAGATTCTGAATAGACAACCTTCTTCCATAGAGTTAATTATTAGTGTCGATTTTCAATTAAATTTCAAGAAATAGGGTTGGCCCGATTTTCGTCACGTCAACAGACTATACACGACGTTCACAGGTGTGCAGAGAAGCATACAAAGCGTACATGCACGCGGTGACGCTGCTCTACCAGTCGGAAGGTCGCGGGTTCGATTCCCGATGGTGTCATTGGAATTTTTCATTGATGTAATCCTTTAGGTCGCACTATGGGGTCGACTCAGCCTCTAAGAGACATGAGTACCAGGATTATTTCCTGGGGGTAAAGGCGGCCGGTGCGTAGGACTGACAACCTTACCACCTTCATGTGCAGATTTTCTAGAAATCTGGGAGCCTCAAACTCCTGTAACCCTCAGGGCCTGTCCAGACCTGTAATGGGATTGCTGCTTAATGAACCTTAGAGTTTAATTCTCTTTTCGAATGTATTTGAGAGTTTTCTTCTAAGTCCCAGAGTACTAATCGGGTAGTGCCTAAAGAGAGAAAACTGTAATTTAACCAAATAATACCTGACTTTCTATATAATTTATAAGGTACTTACGATGTTAAAGTAGCCCTCAGCCATTCAAACTGATTGTAAGATTTACAATTTCTTGAAATTCTGAAGATCTTTGAGGATGAATGTCGAATTGTTGGTGACTGTTTCAAATTGTATAAGTCGCTGGAAACTTCGCATAAACTTACAGGTGCAACAACTGAACTAGAAACTTCTCTACTCCGAAAGGAAACTTGAAACACGTGTATTAAGAACAGAGAGCAAACCAGTGTAACATTCAGGTCACTTACCGTAAGTTAAATTTCCCTATTATGTAACGAAACGGGTATGCCCGCATGTATTTTCCCACGTCTATTGCAGATACATGTCAGCAGCTAACAAACTAACGTAACAACGCTGACAGCTTCCCGAGAATAACTACTTCGTGGAGTTAGTCAGTCAATGAGTAAGTCAGTCAGTCAGTCAATCAATGAGGTCAGTCAGTCAGTCAAACAGTCACTCGGTTGGTTGGTTGGTTGGTTGGTTGGGTAGTTAGTTAGTTACTTAGCAATAAGACAGTCAAACACCTTTGACTGGTTGGTTGATTAGTTAGTTAGTTAGTTAGTTAGTTAGCAATAAGGCAGTCACTTAAACACCCTTGATTTAATTTCATAATGGATTTGATACTTGAAATCAAATCTTGTTCTAACAAAATAATATCCAGGTTACAAAAAACGAGAAGAAGGAGATGGGTAGGGCATTTGGCAGGCATAGGTGAGGGGAGAGGGTGAGGAAACAAGAGGGAAAGTGACAACTTGAAAGACCTGAGCGCAGATGAGACGAAAATATTGGAAAGGATCTTAAATAAATCGGCCGACTAAGGCGTGGACTGGATTGATCTGGCTCAGGACAGAGACACGTGGTCGGCTCTTGTGAACACGGTGATGAACCTTGGCTAGCTGACTAGCTTTAAAGAATGATTTTGCTTCATTGATTTAATTATTTGAAATTGAAAGTATAAAAACGTTTGTAAGTGTATTTTGTGTTCACGAATAGCGACTCGCTACGGGCTGGACGGTCCGGTGATCGAATCCTAGTGGGGGTGAGATTTTCCGCAACCGTCCAGACCGGCCCTGAGGCCCACCCAGCCTCATACACAATGGGTACCGGGTCTCTTTCCCGGGCGTAAAGCGACCGGGGCGTGGAGTTGACCACCCAACCACATCTAGCGCCGAGGTTAAAGAAAGAGTAGAGCTATACCTCTACTCCCACTCTCGGCCTTCATGGCCTGTTCTAGGGTGAAATTTACCTTTAGACATATATATGTAAATATCCTTTATGTATTACTTCCTTAAATACTCGTACCTTTCAATACAAACTGCCGTCCCTAAATCAGAGTAAGATCATCGTGCGAACTGTAACTTTGTATTCCCGTGTCAGTGACTATGAACCACGAAACATTGATCCGAAACGTCTGTAGTTTTATAAGACACCAGTAGGCGATTTAACGTTTAAGAAGGACACAAAATTTTTTATCAGTTTTTTTCCTTACACGTGCACGAGAAACACGAGTTTATATACACGTGGGTGTATATTTCTTGTCTAAGCATTGTGTTTCATGTTTGCAGTTTCTGAGAATTATTTTCGTTATAACAGCCCCTTTTACATCAACACAAACTTTCTTTCAAAAGTATCTTTTATACATTTCGTAGAATTGTACGACAGTACCACCAACATCATGGCCCTAAACATACCTGATATAAACAATTACATCCCTCTTTTCAAACGGTGCATGTCCTAAATATAAATACATCTTTATGGAAACTTTGTGACAATTTAGACATCCGCTTTCTGCCGATTATCTGTATTAAGTTTATGGTATGTATGTGTATCTGTACGCCATAGATGCCATAGATTCTTTAATGCGCCCCCTGAGGATGGCAACTTGATTGCCGAAACTTATGTAGGAGTTACAAATATATCTTACTTTGTCAATAAATCTTGTGCATTAGTTGGTTTAACTTAAACTTAAATATGATGAGTTACAAAACTTTACAAAACGTTTCTTGGAACATCTCGGGACAGGAAGAGTGTCGCAGATTGGAGGATAATACTAAAATAGCTCTTAGATGAAGAGTTATTATTCAGGGCATACACAAACGAATGGTGCGGTTTTAATAGTGTTCACTATTAAAACTGCACCATTCTTTTGTGTATGCCCTGTATTTGTTACTAGATGGCAGGCAGCAGCACACATTTCTTTGTACCTTGTACACAGTTCTCTACAAAGTCCGTTTCATTTTGTGCTGGCTATCTTGACTGAGTGTTATTTGCATAGTTTATAGGTGAGGCCAAGTTCCGGCGCTAGTGTTTGAATAGCTGGTGGGTTTAGGCTTTAATCTGAATGCCAGATCATCAGAGATTTAGAGTTGTTGAGATTTAGCCAATTAGAAAGCGGGAATTAGAAATTGCGCTGCACGGATTAGAGGTTGTGTTGCTACAACCCAAATCTTCACGAACACTCTGTGACTTATTTAAGCCCTTAGGCAGACTACTTTATTTAACCTCTTCTCTGCTAACTTCTGATTAATGATATCTATGTGTCAGTGAGCAAACTGCGATGCAGTAGCTAGCTTGCCGACGCTTTATTTAACAAGAATTCTTGCAGTTGATATGAAATTACTTAGTCATTTAATATTTTCACATCCATTCAGCGTGTTTCATCATCCAGTCGCTTATGCAAAAGCCTAAAGATTAGAAATGCAAAATTTGAATTTTTTCCGAGTGCTTTGTGTGGGTGTAAAACTTGGACAGTCACCCAAAGGTAAAATAAGATTATGAAAATGTCCCATAACAAGGCGATGAAGACTGTACTTAGACCTGAGAGGAAATAGGAAGAAGGTAAAACGATCTAAGTAACGAATTCCTTTACTAACACAGCAAATAATGCTCAATTATTCAATAAATTTCGTGAAATTTATGGAACACAAATGTTCATTACCGCGTATACAACAGCCCGCCACTCCTACCCATCTTGAGCCACATAAATTCAATCCACATTCTCCAGTTCAATTAATTTCGGATAAATTTCAACACATTTCTTCCGTCTAACTCTATGTCTCCCAATTAATTACTTTCCTTCTGCTTTTAACATGTAAGCTCTCTACGTATTTCTCTTCGGTCCCACGACTGTCACACACTCCGTCAATCTTATCCAACTTCGTTGACCATGCTAGTGATACGAGATTTTATACTCTCACAGATGTGGTGATGGAGATTCAAGTCTCTGGGATGTTACAAAATTTACCAACTGGTAAAAAAAAATTACCGGATTTTGAGAGGCGCGTGTTACCTCCACCGACGAGTCACGCAATCCATCAAGAGTCACTCTCCTTGGACTGCTTGACACCAAATATGGAGCAACGAGGCTTTTCCGAAACGTCGCTTTTTATTGTCGATAAGAAATAACATCCCAGAAAACTTTAAACTTCATCCTAATAATATCTGGCATGGGGTAATAATGATGACACTCATTATTATGCAGTTTTCTCAAAACTCTCATTAATTCCCCCCATTTCACCTTTATTTATTGACCTCGACACCCTGTTTTCGAACACTCTCAGTCCATGTTCTCCCCCTAATATGACAAAGTTTTACCCCGCAAGTAAAATAGAGAAGGGGGAATTAAAATAAGGGGGGAAACACGTATTGAAAATGTCTGAGAACAAAATATTGAGCAGAATATTTCGAGAGACGAGCGAGGAGTGCATCATAAGGACATTCATAATTTGTAACGAAATACAATTAGGGTAATCAACGTAAATAATAAAATAATACACCAAACAACAATGAATAACTTACCCTAAAATTCCTATATTTAAACTACCGATTCATTCTAACTAGCTTTAAAAAATTCAATACAAAATCTGACCACCAGAATACTCCAGTCAGTCTGAATCAAAAGCCTTCACATATGTACGTCAAAACCCTACAGAAAAACCTTAAGTGAGAAAGATCAGTATAAATCTTACTGACCCAGAAAATGAAGAAACTACATACCAATACACAGAACATAAGTAATAACCGAAACACGCAAAAAGTAACACTCAAAAGGGGGGGGGGGGGAGGGGGAAATGAGAAATGCTTACAAGATTTTAGTCAAAAGAAGTAACGATAGATGCTACATTGCATATGTAAGCATACCTAGCAGCACAATGCAAACACAGATACTGAAACACTGTGGTATGAGGATGTGGAGTACACGGAGTACACACATTTCCCTCAGAATATTGGCCAGAGGCGAGCTGTTGTATGGAATTTAATAAAGAGGTAGGATCCTTAAAATAATGATAAATTGAGGGGTTATTTTCTTCTTCTGAAGTAATCTGATCCACAGAACTACAGTGTTCTACATTCTTACTGAACCGCAAGTTTCGTCGTGTTCTTAAAAACCCGCGTCTTGAACACTTCGCGTAAGAGTTAAAACCAATCTCCGCCTTCAAAACTCATTTATCTACGGCGTGTGTTTAACACCGTTTTCAAGGCTGAGATTATTTCCCCTGATACGTTTTTTCCTATGATTTCCCAACAACAATTTTGTAAGCATTTCCCATTTCTTAAAACAAAACTTGTACACAAACTAAGGAATTTGAACCAGCGTTGAACATGAAGAGATTATTACAGACTACATTACAGAGGAAATGTTTTTCCTATGATTTTCCAACAAGAATTTTGTAAGCATTTCCCATTTCTTAAAACAAAACTTGTACACAAACTAAGAAATTTAAATCAGCGTTGGACATGAAGAGATTATTACAGACTACATTTCAGAGGAAATGTTTTTTTCCTATGACTTCCCAACAAATATTTTGTAAGCATTTCTCATTTCTTATATCAAGCCTGTACACAAACTAAGGAACTTCAATCAGCGTTGGACATGAAGAGATTATTACAGACTACATTTCAGAGAAAATGTTTTTTTCCTATGACTTCCCAACAAATATTTTGTAAGCATTTCTCATTTCTTATATCAAGCCTGTACACAAACTAAGGAACTTCAATCAGCGTTGGACATGAAGAGATTATTACAGACTACATTTCAGAGAAAATGTTTTTTTCCTATGACTTCCCAACAAATATTTTGTAAGCATTTCTCATTTCTTATATCAAGCCTGTACACAAACTAAGGAACTTTAATCAGCGTTGGACATGAAGAGATTATTACAGACTACATTTCAGAGAAAATGTTTTTTTCCTATGACTTCCCAACAAATATTTTGTAAGCATTTCTCATTTCTTATATCAAGCCTGTACACAAACTAAGGAACTTTAATCAGCGTTGGACATGAAGAGATTATTACAGACTACATTTCAGAGAAAATGTTTTTTTCCTATGACTTCCCAACAAATATTTTGTAAGCATTTCTCATTTCTTATATCAAGCCTGTACACAAACTAAGGAACTTCAATCAGCGTTGGACATGAAGAGATTATTACAGACTACATTTCAGAGAAAATGTTTTTTTCCTATGACTTCCCAACAAATATTTTGTAAGCATTTCTCATTTCTTATATCAAGCCTGTACACAAACTAAGGAACTTTAATCAGCGTTGGACATGAAGAGATTATTACAGACTACATTTCAGAGGAAACGTTTTTTTCCTATGACTTCCCAACAAATATTTTGTAAGCATTTCTCATTTCTTATATCAAGCCTGTACACAAACTAAGGATCTTTAATCAGCGTTGGACATAAAGAGATTATTACAGACTACATTTCAGAGGAAATGTTTTTTTTCCTATGACTTCCCAACAAATATTTTGTAAGCATTTCTCATTTCTTATATCAAGCCTGTACACAAACTAAGGATCTTTAATCAGCGTTGGACATAAAGAGATTATTACAGACTACATTTCACAGGGAAAGTCAATAATTGATTACTACGATCTGACGGTAGAACCTCTTGAATGCGAGTACATAGCGCTAAGCCCTGTGTGATGTTGGAAGGTGTCGCTAGTGGAGCAGTTACATGGGTTGTATTCAGAGAACCTGAATAGAATAAACCCAATTGCTGGTGATGCCACAAGCTATGGCGCCTATCGTACTGCACATTTAATCTGTTTTACTCTGAAAGGATATTACACACACGCAGCACCTTAAAGACAAGAAAAATGATTTGCAAATTCCGATTTCAGTATAATATTTGAGAGGAAAATGTCTGACATTACTCGTACTGACGTTACCATTACACCCTGAAGATGGAAGCATCAGGTTCATCCGAAATATCAGTATCTCTCTACCGCAATACAAAATGTTACATCCCCAAAGACAACAAATCTTTAGAATTATAATTTCACTTTCTTTTGCTGGAGAAATATCACGTGATATTAAGCTCTGATTTATAAAGACAATTAATGTAAGTACAGTAATTTAAAAATACGTTTAACATTATAGAGCGACCTACTCGCTGCTGACTCAGTGTTACCTTACTGTCTCTCCCCTGGCACTCACACTGTTTCGCTCCATAACCTAAAAAGAACCCTCTCCCTTCGCAAGTGTTTCTTCGATTAATGACTGCTATTTACAGGACAGGCCTTACGTTCGTACAGTCCTATCCAAGACACATGGAGCGCCTACTCTTGTTTCCAATCTAATACAGTTGTCTGCTTTGTACTTCTGTTGACTCAGATGAATTTCCTGATTTGAAATTGGGTGGTAATGAATTCGGATACCGGAGATGAAGAAGCAAATTTATAAAAGCTACCATACAGTGATCACAGGGCGTCCATTACCATATTAAACAATTGCAGGATCTTAAACTTCTGTAAAAAAAATCAGACTGCTTAAATACAAATTATTTGATTTTTGTTTACGATAGTAAACTTTGAATAATTGGGAACAAATAGAAATAAAGTGAGAGAGGGCTAGACAAGAAGTAAACACACATACCATGAAGAGGGAGGAAGAAATTTTCTCCGAAACAGTAGCACTTCTAACAACATAATTGCAATATTTCAGTCTTTACAGAATAAACACAACACTGTTTTCACACTCTTCTTTATTTTCTACAACATGTTTCGGCCGCGTACACTGGCCATCGTTAGGTAGAAACTCACAAAATCGTAATCATATTCTGTAAAGATTGAAATAGTGATTATATACACGCACAACGGGATGATGATTCCAAAATTTCACATAATTACAAAGAGAAACACGGAATACGACACTAGGAGTTAATCGGTAGGCAATCATAAGAAAGAATGATAAACTGCAATTATTATTATTATTATTATTATTATTATTTAATTATTTTTATTATTTTATTATTTACTATTATTTTTATTTTATTATTTAATTATTATTATAAAAATTGTCCCTCCGGCCGTTGTGTAACTGCGGCAAAAAATATTTGTAAACATATGGATGTTTTCAGTAGGCAATTTGTTACATTTAGTCAGATGTTATATTTTATTACATTATTTTAAGGTGTTCTTATTAATTATCTAAGTAAGTTATTGTTTGTTTGTTTATTTGTTTTGGTTGTGTTTGTTTGTTTCTTTTGGTTGTGTTTGTTTTATTTTGTCTGTTTATTGTCCGTTGTTATTTATGTCTGTATGTTGTGCTGTTTGTGTAATTGGCCTTCTGGCTGTTGATTTGGCACATTAATAAGCCAGAATTGAATTGAATTGAATTTAGCAGCGAATTCGCACTAGTCCCTTGGCCAGCCCTGGCTATACTCTTCGGAGTGTTTTCACCATATTACTATACTATATACGTCATTACACGTACGAAGCATTTGTCAATATCGTCATGAAAGATGACTATTTTATTTTGTGGTCAGGAGTTTCATGTTAAAAAATGCCACGTATTTGGAGAAAAGGCTACAGTGCGTCTGGAACACATGCTGTGACTGTGTCATTTATTTTAATCGAAATGTCAAAAATGGACATGTAATAGAAATAATATTATCATTTGGAAAATTTATTACAGTTTCTCTCTTCTCATTACCACTACAACCAATGTCACAGAACGCCATTCATTCGGTTGCTTTTCTACACCCTATTTTCAATTTTATTTATATACCAGTTCCTTTATCTATCTTCCTGTTCCTTTAATTTTTCTTAAGGCGTCCCTTCTCTCTAAGGAATAATGCATATTCAACCACATAAAACAAACGATATATATTTCCCTCCCATTTCCCGTCTGTATTTTCTTTATCCCATTACACCCGTAAGTTAATCTCCCATAATTCTGCCAACCTTCAAGTTTTCATATACTTGCCTCATCTAGCTACAATTATATGAAATCGGGTCAACGAAAGAATGAACACGTATTCCCACCCATCATTCCAAATAGACGGTACCTCCATTCTACATGCCATACACCATTCACGCCGGTTGTCAACCGTATTGTGACTATATTTTCAGCTCCCTCTTTGTATTGTTAGTTTGTTATCGGTGTTCACGGATAGCAGGTGTACCACGTAAGGTAAAGTGGGGGTAGCAGGACGCCGAGTTGCATCAACGCAAATCGCACTCATCCGTTCAATGACTGGCAAAACTAAGAGGTCAATAACAACATAAGCACTATTATCATTACAAGACGACAAATTTAACAAGCCTTGCCACAATGTGTATGTATGTTTGTTCCTCCTACAGCCGTAGTACTTAGCCATTTGAAGCACAGTACATATTCTGTTGCACCAACGTAATATAGCGATTTAATCTTTAAATGTAACTGCTTATAATTTATATTAATCTCGCCGTGCATCTTGTTTAACAATTCACTGTCTAAGAACCAACTAAATGCACTTTTTTACTTCCATTTTTCTGTATTTACAAGTTTATCCCTACATATGTTTCTGTCCCCTTAAAGACCATCATCAGGGGGTACAAAATTACGTTCAATCTACACCCATATGTATTCACTCTGCGGTCACAAGCAGTTCAGTCAAACTGTATGCAGGCCTCGATCACTTTTTTAAGTTAAAATGTAAATATGTATAAAAACACTGTATATAAAACTTTAAAAAGATTCGTCATTTTCTAAAATATTAATTAAACCACGTGTATATCTTGTTGTCACGTCACCTTTTGTTAATTTGCTGGTACTTGTATACTTGTAAAGTTCTTTAAAATTGGCCCCGTTATGACGTCTGTCCATTATCAAAGAACTCTTTTAGAGAACTTACATTAATCTCTGTATATACATTTGAATGAAATACAGAAATAGAGAAGCAGAACAACTTAGTTTGTTCTGTAATTTAAATTCCTCTGTAAGCCATTTAAGAGTCAATGAATTGCTTCGAACAGTGACAGTGACACAAAAGGCAATATACTCGTAAATAAATTAAGTTATAAACCAACTGATGCACACTAAAACCACTTTTTAAGTAGCTTTATTATAAAATTGTTAAAATTGTACCCCTACACGTGTTTCGATCCTAGGATCATCGTCAGGGGGGTTTATTGTTTTTTTTTTGTTGGTATACTTTTCTTGCTTGTTGAGCACTTATAAATTTCCCACTGTTGACACCGTGCATCTTCGTCATATTAAATTAAGTTATAAACCAACTGATGCACACTAAAACCACTTTTTAAGTAGCTTTATTATAGAATTGTTAAAATTGTACCCCTACACGTGTTTCGATCCTAGGATCATCGTCAGGGGGGTTTATTACAATAAACCCCCCTGACGATGTCCGGTGTCAACAGTGTGAAACTCGTAAATAAGTTTGATTTTAATCAGGTGTCACAAGATTTGATATTAAAATCATTTAAATTGCACTGTCACTGTTCAGACAGGCACGTCGTGTAACGACCAACTCAGTGCAGCACAGTTCTTCTTTAGAAGCTAATACATCCTCACGGAGTCGAGAAATTTCCCATATTTTGTCGAACCCGAAAATGTATTTACGTGTTTACAAAAGTTTACTGGTCCCTATCCTGAAACAACAAGAATTGGTCTCCACACTTCCGTCCTATTTCTTTAAGATTAATTATGTTTCATCACCTTACTCAACCAAACATTTCCAACTCCACCGTAGTACTCCTCACCGCACAACACGTAGTACACTCCGCTCCACGCAAAAACATTTCATATGCTTTTAATACCACACGCCAGCAGTTCCACAATCTACCATCTACAGTGCTTTTATAATTTTACAACTTTTAGCGAATCTTTTTACAAGATTTTAACTTATGTTTCAAAGTGCAGATAGAATATTTTAAATCATGTGTTGAAGTGACTGTAGCTTTTAGCAATAAACCCCCCTGACGATGATCCTAGGATCGAAACACGTGTAGGGGTACAATTTTAACAATTTTATAATAAAGCTACTTAAAAAGTGGTTTTAGTGTGCATCGGTTGGTTTATAACTTAATTTAATATTTCCAACTGGTTGTTTTTTATTTCAGGTTTTCAACCCAAATTCCTGAAAGCATTTCTATTCCCATTCATTCGTTCTAAATACATACTCACCTTACCCTCCTTTATTGTATCACTCTAATATTATTTCACGCAGTATATTATAGAATAGAACAAAGGCGCATGGAATTAAAAAAATAAAAATCATCAGAGAAGCATGTTGTGTTTGTACTGGAAGTAAGAAATTTGGTGTCATGGGACACGAAATACGAGTATTTGGCAGAAATCACAGCTGTTGTGCGAACTTCACTAAAGAGATACAGGTTGCAGTTTAGAACATTCATTTGTCTTTTTTTTTCACAAAATTATCGCATATTGAGTAAGTTTCTACGTGCGTGACATATCCTGTGCTTTTATGAGTCTTGCAATATTGTAAGAAAAACCATACGAGACGCAACCCTACGTCAAGCAATATCAGCACTTAAAACTGATTTTTTAAACTTAACATTGTATTCACCGTGCATTTTCAAATGAGATATGTTCAATAAACACCAACTAATGCACATAAACTTTTTCACAATAGTTTATTCTTAAAATTCCCCTATACGTATTTCGGTAGTTTAAACCACCATCTTAAAATTACCTTACTGCAAAATAAAATGCACTTACAAAGAACTACAAGGCCAAACTGCCACTAATTTTCTTGCTGACTACAAACTATGTAATCATTTTAGCAACTTTTTAATCCATTTTATAGTAATTTATTTTACATACTGTACGAAGTGGACAATATCAGACCACTCATATTCTACATATATAAATGTAACCTTTAGAGTCCGTGCGTCCTATATAAATGACGGGGCCCTTTAAATCGTCAGTCGTCCTTTGCTGCCTAGGACCGCTCAAGAGAGCTCCCACAGCTTTAAAAACATGTAGGGAACTTGTATAGCTCCCAATTCCGCGTTAGATGAAATGTTTGGTTTGCTTCACGCTCCGACCACTTTACCCCAGGCAGGAACTCAGGCTTAAACATTGAAGAGGCTTTATCAGCTTTGAGCTTCATAAGCAAAGCGAACTGCCTTGGAAGTTGTTTTTCTGCCTTCTGCATACAGTATCGTGTTGGCCATAAATTGACCTACAGTGATTCATATAATTGGGCTTTATATTTCAAAGGGACACCATACAATGGCCCTTTCACTCCACGTGGAGTAAGCAAGCGCCTGTCAACTTTCTGTTTCTCGGAGCCAATGAAAAGAGCAATTTCTGTAGATAAGGCGGGTCTAAAATTACAAAGATACGTACTGTAAGCTGGTGTGCAAGCCATAAATTAATCTGTGTTTATTATTTTATTACGGCAGGCGTTGCATTCAATTTCGTTCTAAGAAAATGATATCAGGCGACGTTTACTTTCGTATGCAAAAATGTACTATATCTCTGCTGCCTTATTCCAAATAAAACATCAAACAAATCTTTTATATTTTTCTTAAATTTAAAACACTCTTCAATAATTTCTTGAAGACAAGAACTTCTCTTTGTTTTCTGAACCTTCATTTTAGGTTCAAAAACGCGTATAAGTATGTCTGTGGGTTTGGAAATCTTTCGGCGCGTAGTTCTGTTTTTCTCTAAGCGTTGTTGGTACCGATAGAAGCCAATATGTGTAGTGTTTAGTCTAGCGAAGTGTTATTGGAACAGTGTTTTATTTCAGTTGGGTGTGCATTCATTAGGAGTTGTGTTGGTTAGTAAAGGCAATACTGTAACAGTGAAGTGAGTCATCACAACATCGTTTCTTGGTGTTGAGTATTTTGCATAGTAAGGTGGGCTGATTTTTTCCTTCTCGGTCAATCTTGTAATGACGCTGAACAAACCTTACACTGTTTAGACTAACAACAATCATTTAGTGTTACTAATAAGAACTGATTACTGCTGAACGATAGGCACGAATATGTCTCATGAAAACGAGAAAAAAGAATCCGGTAAAAGGAATGTCTCGACCAGCACAAAAATGACGACATAAAATTCAAATTCACAAGAATATGAAATTGTATTATGTTTATTTAGGCAGTAAGGATACATGCTGAATTTCTAATGTGCTCTGCTAAAAGCCTGTTCCAATTTCTACAAAATGGAAGTAATTCCACCATTTTATCTCTTCCAGATAAAATAATATTAAAGTTTTTCTAACGATAGCGCTAATGTTTTAACGGCCAACGCGGGGACCGCAGACCCGATCACACAGGGCTTGTGCCGTAAAGTAGGCCACTTATCTCGATTTAAAGGGCAACGCTGAGAAATAAGTCCGGCCGCTAAAGGGTAACCATATATGTAATAACTGTAAGGTCTATGCATAATAATCTCTACGACCCCCTGAAGATGGTGGTTTAAACCACCGAAATACCTATAGGGGTATTTTAATAATAAACTGTTGTGAAAAAGTTTATGTGCATTAGTTGGTGATTATTGAACATAAAACTGATTTGTACTGCGAATGTCAACGCAGCGTGTTTTCTCTACAGCAATAACTGAATGTTTATTAAGTATAATATGAATTAATTTGATGCCTAAAAGGTTCAAATAAAATAAATTTGCAGCAGACTCAACACAGTTAATGTAAAAATAATTTTCCTTTCTAAAATGTGTCTAAACTGAAGAGTCATTGGCAGCATTTGACAACACTAAGTGCAAATTCGTTAAAACATTTCGGACAAAAATGTGTCCAAACTTTATGGTCACACTGTAACTAGGCGGGGGATTAAGATAGCCCATTCAGCACGTAGGCGAGAAGGAGGGTGTGATCCATTGACATGTCAGGTGGGGTAGTCTAACAACGCGTCTTGTGAAACTCCAATTCTATTGAACACACGCTGCACTTCAGAAGTCTGAAGTCAGACACCAAGGCAGAAGTTTATGGTACAGGTGTGGGGCTTTCCAAAGCGCAGAATCTTAGTAGCCGGCTTCGAGCCGCGGGGGTCCAGTTTTGATGCCGGGACTGTCCATTTCGGATTTGAGGCAGATAAAGTGGCACTGGGCCGATCCCAGTGACCGTGCGGTCTAAGGCGTGGGTCTTCGGCCGCTCGCTTACTAGGATCGTGGGTTCGAATCCTGACTAGGGCATGGCTGTCTGTCTCTTGTGACTGTTGTGTGATGTCAGGTAGAGGTCTCTGCGACGAGCTGGTCCCTCGTCCAGAGGAGTCCTACCGACTGTGGTGTGTCTCAAATGTGTGACCGTGAAACCTCGACGAAACGAGGAGGCCCAGGCCCATATAGGGCTGTCGAGCCACAGAAAAAAGAAAAAGTGGCAACAGGACAGGATTTTCTCAGAGTGCTTCCCCTCTCTCTCCTGCCAGGATTATTCTACTAGGACTCTCAAGTCCCTTCGTCTACCACCCGAATTATGGACAAAGGATCAATCAGAGGCCACAGTTAGACACAGTGTCACCACACCCAAAAAAAAACAAGTTAGGAAATGTACGTGTAGCAAGAATTCTGGCACGTTGGTTGTGTCATTTCTTACAGATACCCAAATTGTGAACGGTAGCTTTTCATGACTTTAAACTAAACACTGACAAATGCAAGTACAGTGATACCTCGGCTAACGAGTGACCCTGCTAACGAATTTTTCGGCTAACGAAGATTTTTTTTCGCTGATTTTCGGACTCGGCTAACGAATATGGATTCGGCTAACGAATGTTTTAGTGGATGCTCGCGCTAACATAAAGCAGCAAACATGAACGGTCGGGCCATTCCAGGAGCTTATCTTTTCCGTCTGTATGTGTGTGACAAAGAGATGAGCTGACCACATCACATAGGGGAGACCCACCAACCAAAAAAAGTAAGCGACAAACCCAAGGGAAGCAGAAAGTTGCTCACGTTTCGGCTAACGAAGATTTCGGCTAACGAATGTGATTCCGGAACGAATTATCTTCGTTAGCCGAGGTATCACTGTACTTAAAAGTACCTGCCATTTCTTACACTACACACACAAGTTTTATCTGTCCTTTAGTAATGCATTCACAATCGATGAAGCTTACTTTATGTAAAGGTAAAGGTAAAGGTAAAGGTAAAGGTAAAGCAATCCCATTACAGGCCTGGGCTGACCCTTAGGGTTCCAGGAGGTTGAGACTCCCAGATTTATATACAATCGGCACATGAAGGCGGTAAGGTTGTCAGCCCTACGAACCGGCCGCCTTTACCCCCCAGGAAATATTCCTGGTACTCATTTCTATTAGAGGCTGAGTCGCTTAATTTACGTTATTGCTAGAAACGGGAATGAACTTATGTCATAACAGCGAATGGTTGTCATACTTTGGTAAAACACCGCATTAAAATAAATTTAACTAAGAGACATTTGCAGTGCAGTTTGAAAGCAATCAATCTGTTTAAGCTTTTTTTTTTGCTGCGTGGGATGTTAGGTAAATCTTAGTAAGATTTTATTTTCGAGTGGGTTTATGGCTCAATCTCTTATCAGAACTTTTATGCGTCGGTTGATGGGTAAGTTAGTGAACGGTCGAGATGCACGCAGAATGTGTAATGAAACTTCAGGCAACACGTATGTTACATATGTAATGAAACTTCAGGCAACACGTGTTACATATGTAATGAAACTTCAGGCAACACGTATGTTACATATGTAATGAAACTTCAGGCAACACGTATGTTACATATGTATGAAACTTCAGGCAACACGTATGTTACATATGTAATGAAACTTCAGGCAACACGTATGTTACATATGTAATGAAACTTCAGGCAACACGTATGTTACATATGTAATGAAACTTCAGGCAACACGTATGTTACATATGTAATGAAACTTCAGGCAACACGTATGTTACATATGCCCTGTTTTAAACTGATACACAACTGAATAGAAAACCTCTAATAAAATTTATATTTTATTCATTGATCACTGAATATAAGTTAAACGCGCAACCACGATAAAAACACACGAAAAATTAATTGCAATAGTTTTAACAGACAATATTCTGCTGGCTCCAACATACGACACGGCGTAACACAGGACCCGATCCACTTTGCATTGATATACGCACTACAGACCTAAACATATGAAGCCACAAACAAAATGTTTCCACTAATACCTGCAACAATAATTTTAATTTATGTAATTCATATTTATTATGTAAGAAGTGTTTTAATCATATTTTAACCACAAGTTTTTAAAAACAGTACAAGTTGTACCATTTATACACAAATGACACCAACAACGCAGCCTACTACAGACTGTGGAACCGTGTAAATAGTGGCTTGTCACTGGCAATTGGTTTTAAACTGGCATATTGTGCTGCCTGAAGATGGTACGCTTGTGCCGAAACATGTTGCAGCTACGTGTTTAACACTAATATGTAAATAATGTTGTGCATTTGGTTGGTACAATAAATTTAATACTTGATCTAAAAAATTAGCGGATTGGACAAATTAAAAATAAACATACAATGATAGCTACTCTAATAATAGTTTAAAAGAAACCTGAAGATACATAAGAACTGTAAATTATGACATATAATAATCCCCATGTATAATATAATATGACTTTTATTTTTTACATATTGTTTAAATACGGAGCCTGGTGATGATCCGTCTATAGGGTCGAAACATGTAGCTCAACAATTGCAATACAGTAAGAGCTGCATTTTGACTGAATCTGTGTGTGTGTGAGTAACAACTATAAACCAGTAAAGCAATCCTAATGCTAGCTAACATAATACGTAACAATGTCACTTTGTACACATCCATCCCCTGAAGCCGGTCGCTGTACGAAATAAACAAGTCGGACTCTGAAAATGGACAGAACAAAGTTGGCACCTACCCACCACATTACACGGCGTCACTTCTCTGAAAGCCGTGAAACCCTCAGGTAAATGTAAAGTTCTCCCTATAGGTATAGCTCTACTCTTTCTTTAACCCTGGCACTAGATGAGGGTGTGTGGTCAACTCCACGCCCCGGCTGCTTTACTCATGGAAAAGAGACCCGGTACCCATTGTATAGGAGGCTGAGTGGGCCCCAAAGCCGGTCTGGAAGGGTGCAAAAAATCTAGCCCCCACCGGGATTTGATCCCCGGACCGTCCAGCCCAAATGGCACAAAATAACAAAGAGACCAATCACACTAACAGACCGAAGGCTTACAAAACAATTAAAATTATCGCACAGTATTGAGTTCAGAATCTGCTGAAAAGCTGACACTTCCTCAGCTAATCACATTACACGTATTTTTCGCAGCATGTCAAATGATGCTGTACCGAGCCACGCGATTGCATTCCCCATTCCCGCTACATATTAGTCTAGAATCCCTCTCAATATTATCCTTACATCTTTCCTAAATTAACAAAGTACATAGGTTGAAATTTATATTCTGGGATCAGTACAAGACCATGGTGAAATAAATTCTGAGAATTTATCACATCAAACACGTTCAAATTTAGATTGTCTTCAAAAGGGATCGTATTTTGTCCTTCCAGCAGATTCATAAGAATCACAGCCAACGGCTCCGTGCCTCAGATTCCTTGGACACCTTTAATATGTCAGGAATTCGACTACGTAATCACAAACTACATACCCAATAATACTGACACAGTGTGGTGTCAACCCAACTCACTGCATGGAATGTGCAATGTACCAGCCTTAAAGGCGCAGTCCTTTCTCCAAATTGCTATAATTTCCTTATCCGCTTAAAGCATCTGTTACGTTGCTCTGGCCTACTTTCTGTGTCTCTATATACATACAACTGAGGTGATGCTGAAGGAATTTTCATAAAATTTGATTTTGAATAATTGTACCAAAAGTTTTCGAGCAGCTTCAATTATTATTCAAATCAGACAATTTTAATGACCAATTTACACGAAAACCAACCAATCAGGGCTCATTGCTCTTTCGAAATCCCTGCTCTTCGCAGTCCTATCACGCATTGGAAGAGAAAAATACGTGACATTATACACTTTGTGACTAAGTCCGGCATAAGACATTCAGATCTGGTGTTCTGGAACGTTCGTCTTTACTTCATATCCTATTAACGGTAATACAATCGAGTGTAACAGAAATTGCACATAGAAGGTACCGCTTTCCCTAGCGTACAAATAAACAACACACCTTAACCTCGTTCTTAAAGGTGCGAAGCATCCTATTATCCTAGTTACGCCATGCGTAAATGTTCTAACTTGTTACTCTGTGCTTTGGTCACCATGCTTCATACTCTGTACAGTTAAGTGTCAATCGTGCTCTCACGTACATTTCGACGGTGGAAAATGTTCCTTAAAATTAAACAGGAGTAATATTTTCGTATCTTCATTTCTTATCTCCATTTTCCATTCTTTTATCCATTTCGAATCTCTCTGCCCATTCCTTCGTAAGTCACAATTGTTTCGTGTTAAAACACTAAATTAATGACAACTGCACTTTTCCATTGAAATGGTGTGAGAACAACATTACATAAATACATAATCAGCTACACACCGTCTGCACTTATATAAACTACCTTCTATGTAACAACATTACATAAATACATAATCAGCTACACACTGTCTGCTCTTATATAAACTACCTTCTATGTAACAACATTACATAAATACATAATCAGCTACACACCGTCTGCTCTTATATAAACTACCTTCTATGTAACAACATTACATAAATACATAATCAGCTACACACCGTCTGCACTTATATAAACTACCTTCTATGTAACAACATTACATAAATACATAATCAGCTACACACTGTCTGCTCTTATATAAACTACCTTCTATGTAACAACATTACATAAATACATAATCAGCTACACACCGTCTGCTCTTATATAAACTACCTTCTATGTAACAACATTACATAAATACATAATCAGCTGCACACTGTCTGCTCTTATATAAACTACCTTCTATGTAACAACATTACATAAATACATAATCAGCTACACACCGTCTGCTCTTATATAAACTACCTTCTATGTAACAACATTACATAAATACATAATCAGCTACACACCGTCTGCACTTATATAAACTACCTTCTATGTAACAACATTACATAAATACATAATCAGCTACACACCGTCTGCTCTTATATAAACTACCTTCTATGTAACAACATTACATAAATACATAATCAGCTACACACCGTCTGCTCTTATATAAACTATCTTCTATGTAACAACATTACATAAATACATAATTAGCTACACACCGTCTGCTCTTATATAAACTACCTTCTATGTAACAACATTACATAAATACATAATTAGCTACACACCGTCTGCTCTTATATAAACTATCTTCTATGTAACAACATTACATAAATACATAATCAGCTACACACCGTCTGCACTTATATAAACTACCTTCTATGTAACAACATTACATAAATACATAATCAGCTACACACCGTCTGCACTTATATAAACTACCTTCTATGTAACAACATTACATAAATACATAATCAGCTACACACCGTCTGCACTTATATAAACTACCTTCTATGTAACAACATTACATAAATACATAATCAGCTACACACCGTCTGCACTTATATAAACTACCTTCTATGTAACAACATTACATAAATACATAATCAGCTACACACCGTCTGCACTTATATAAACTACCTTCTATGTACCGGGCACTTTACTTCCTTGGAATCCCTAACTGAAGAAATAGATCCACTCACTGGTCCCTATCCTGAGCCACATTAATCCACCCCATATCCTCCGTCCCTATTCCAGTAATACTGAGTTTCTGACGATGTTAGGCTGCGTACTGACGTTTGCGATACATCGTCTGCCTTATCTACAGAACTACATGGCAACACTTCTACAAAAACCATTATTTTGATTTCAGGCTTCCGCCGCGATGTTGATGTAATCTGTGGTCTTCTGGGTAATTACACGGCGCCGTGTGGTAATTATTTACCGACGTTTCGGGACAACTTGTCGGTCCCATCTTCACGGGTCAAGATTCCAAGAAGGAATCTTGGTATCTTGACCCGTGAAGATGGGACCGACACGTTGTCCCGAAACGTCTGTAAATAATTACCACACGACGCCATGTAATTACCCAGAAGACCACAGATTACAAAACCATTATTATTTATAAAGGTAAAGTTCTCCCTAGAACGGGCCATGAAGGCCCAGAGAGGGAGTAGAGGTATAGCTCTACTCTTTCTTTAACCCCGGCACTAGATGAGGGTGGGTGGTCAACGCCACGCCCCGGCCGCTTTACCCCCGGGAAAGAGACCCGGTACCCATTGAATAGGAGACTGGGTGGGCCCCAGGGCCGGTCTGGGCGGCTGCTGAATAATTTCGCCCCCACCCGAATTCGATCCCCGGACCGTCCAGCCCGCAGCGCAGTCGCTATACCGACTGAACTATCCCGGCCCACTCTTATTTATAACTAATTTTAATGTTTGTCCTTCAAAATTATCTCCAAATGTGCCTAAGTCCTTTCTGCACTTTCCAAGTCGTATGAAATCCACGCCCATTCCTTTAATATCCATTTTAATAATATCCTACAACTGTGTCTGGATCTTATCTGTGGTTTCTGCGCCATGCTACA
Source organism: Reticulitermes speratus (assembly GCA_021186555.1). Lineage (NCBI taxonomy): Eukaryota > Metazoa > Arthropoda > Insecta > Blattodea > Rhinotermitidae > Reticulitermes > Reticulitermes speratus. The sequence continues at coordinate 52,829,584 of JAJKFL010000005.1, forward strand.
TTCACGGTACAAGTGGCCACAGTGCAGGCAGCTAGACCGTATGTGAGCTTACTGGAAATCCTCCCTCAATATACGAGTATAACCCCTTGAGGTTGGCGTCCTAGTGCTGTAAAGCCTCCTGTTGGATCCCTGTTGGTCACCGAGCCTGTATTCTGTATATCCAAGCCTTAGCCACTACACACGTAATTCGCCTGCACATCCGTAGGATAAGGTTTGCTTTCAAAATTTACGGAGACGAACAATCATAAAAGCCTAAAGGTTATGCGAGATTAAAATTCTCATAGCGGTCTCTAAAATTTGAAGTTATTGACATGTGTTGCCGTATTGATTGGCAAATAGCTATTTATCGTTTCTTACCAGTCGACAAGGAGTCATATCTGAAAAGACCTGAACCATCTTGTACAGTTATGTTACAAAGATACGAATTCTTAAAAACTAGAACAAGACTGGACAATGTAAATGTCTAGCCCAGTGGTTATCAAAGGACGTGCCGCGGGTTCCGACAGTTGTACCGCCAAATTTTGAACATTACATTATTTTGTTTAAAATAAATTTTAAATACATATACATATACCACGCGGTAATGACTACAGACAAAAGCAGAAGACACAGAATGAACAGAACAGCTTCAAGATAGGCACTTGGAACGTAAGGACCTTGAATCAAGGAGGAAAACTCGAAAATTTGAAGAAAGAGATGCAGAAGAACGCAGTGTCTGTGCTAGGTGTTAGTGAAGTGCGGTGGAAGGGTCAAGGTGAAATAAAAAGTGGTGATTATACAGTGTATTATTCCGGGGGTGACAGTGCTGAAAGAGGCGTAGCAATAGTAGTGCATAAAAGCGTAGTGAAAAGTGTTGTTAAGAAGAGTGTGTATAGTGACAGAATCATTGCTATTAAATTGCAGGCAGAACCGGTAAGTATTTTGATAGTGCAAGTGTATATGCCAACATCGGACTATGAAGATGATGAAGTGGAAGAGTTGTATGATATAATTGAAGAAATTCTTGAAGAGGATGGAAAGGGTGCGACAAACACGATTATAATGGGAGATTGGAACAGTGTGGTTGGAGATAAAGCACATCACAACACTGTTGGACCATATGGACTGGGAAGGAGGAATCAGAGAGGTCAAATGCTTATTGACTTCTGTGAAAGAAATGGACTTGTTATAACAAACACATGGTTCAAAAAACCTAAAAGAAGATTGTACACGTGGAAATCACCAGGAGATAGGAATCGATATCAGCTGGACTATGTACTAGTGAAACAACGATTCAGGAACAGTGTGAAGGATGTGCAGACACTGCCTGGAGCAGATATTGACTCTGACCACAATTTACTGGTTGCAAAGATCTGCACCAGATTGAAGAAGATCATGAGGTTCCACAAGAAAAAACCAAGATGGGATTTGGAGAAGCTATATGCTCAACGACAGGTAGTACACGATAGACTAGAAGAAAAGCTTGGTGCAATCAAATGTGAAAGTGGGAATGTGGAAGTGCAGTGGAACAATATCAAGAAATGTGTGTTAGATACTATGAGTGGTTTGGTTGGAAAAGTCGAGAGGAGAGCAAGAAAGCCATGGATTACACAGGAGATGATCAGTAAAATGGATGAACGAAGGAAATGGAAGAATGTCAACAATGAAGAAGGACGGAAGAACTACAGAAGACTGAGGAATGAATTGAAAAGAGCCACGGACAACGCCAAGAAGGAATATCTGGAGAGCATATGTGACGAGATCATAGAATTTCAAAGAATAGGACGTTATGATTTAATGTACATGAAGACAAAGGAACTAGGTTGGAAAGAAAACCATGGGATTCAAAACATTGGCATCGAAGACTCTCAAGGCAATATAATAATAAATCAGAGAAGAGTACTGCAAATTTGGGAGAATTATATCACAGAGCTCTACGATCGAGCTAATCGACCAGAACATCTAGACGTCGAACCTGAAGATGAAGTAGATGAAGATGAGAAAGGCCCTCATATTTTGCAAAGTGAAGTGGAAAAAGCTATCAAGGAGATGAGGGATAAGAAGGCTACAGGAGATGATGATGTACCTGGGGATGTACTCAAATTGTTGGGAGAAGGTGGTCTAAGGCTAATGACACAGATGATCAACAGCATGTATGTAACTGGAGAATGGCCCAGAGATTTTATTGAAGTTACAATGATTGCCTTAAAGAAGAAGCCCAAAGCTACAAAATGCAGCGACCATCGCACAATCAGCATCATCGCTCATGCAGCAAAGATAGTAGCGAGGATACTTAGAAGAAGGATTGAGAGGAAAATTGAAGATGCACTTGGAGAAGATCAGTTTGGATTTAGAAGAGGAAAAGGAACTAGGGATGCAATTGGGATGCTGAGAATAATATCAGAACGAACGTTGGTCATAGATGAGGAATTGTGTGCTTGCTTCATAGACTGGCAGAAGGCATTTGACCGTGTCAACTGGACCAAATTAATGCAAATCCTAAAAGGAATTGGGATAGACTGGCGCGAAAGAAGATTGATCAGCAAATTGTACATGGAACAGAGTGTCAAAATACGACTGGACCAAGGGGAGACGAGAAGTGTGAAGATTGGAAGAGGAGTTAGACAAGGTTGCTGCTTGTCACCGATTCTGTTCAACTTATACAGCGAATACCTTACCAAGGAAGCTCTTGAAGGGTTTGGAGACTTCAAAATAGGAGGACAAGTAATTGGCACTGTGAAATATGCAGATGACCTTGTGCTACTGGCTAGGGAAGAAAAGGTGCTACAGGGCATGATTGATAGACTAATTGAAATTGGAAGACGCTATGGAATGGAAATGAATGTGGGAAAAACTAAAGTAATGAAAATCTCAAGGCAACCATCCCCAATGAAAATTATGATAGATCAAAAACAATTGGAGAATGTGGAATATTTCAATTATTTGGGTAGCATGATAACAAGTGATGCAAGGTGTACACGTGAAATTAAATCGAGAATTGCCATGGCAAAAGCAGCATTCAACAAGAAGAAAAATCTTTTCACCAGCAAACTGGAATTAAATTTAAGGAAGAAACTAGTAAAGTGCTACGTTTGGAGCATAGCTTTGTATGGTGCTGAAACGTGGACACTTCGGAAAGCAGATCAGAAGTATCTGGAAAGTTTTGAAATGTGGTGCTGGAGAAGAATGGAGAAGATCAGTTGGACCGATCGTGTGAGAAATGAAGAAGTATTACACAGAGTCAAGGAGGAGAGGAATATCCTACATACAATAAAAAGAAGAAAGGCTAACTGGATTGGTCACATCTTGCGTAGAAACTGCCTTCTGAAACACGTGATTGAAGGAAAGTTAGAAGGAAGGATAGAAATGACGGGACGACGAGGGAGAAGACGTAAGCAGCTACTGGATGACCTTAAGGAAAAGAAGAGATACTGGAAATTGAAAGAGGAAGCACTAGATCGCACCCTGTGGAGAACTCGCTTTGGAAGAGGCTACGGACCTGTCGTAAGACAGACTACAGAATGATGATGAGTAGGTGTAACTAACTAAAATGGCAGCTCCTGTTGAAGGGAAACTGCGCATGCGCGAGTCTCCGACTCCATCGTAGTGTTATCAAATTCAACGTTCAGTGCCCCGGGATTCCTGCTGACAAGGAATTTTGTTCCATCAGGACAACTGGTATAATGTAATAAGGTAACAGTTCTGGTAAGACTTTGGGTTCTCACTTCGAAAGGTATCATAATTATTGAATTATATAATGTGACAACACTCAGTTTGGTGGGTAGGTAGGACGTTTCAAAAGAACGTATTGTCAACATGTTCAGGAATGAACACCCTGAAGATGGAGGCCGCAGGGTCCTTCGAAAAAAATGAAATTAACTATCAGTTTGTAGAGGTCTCTGCGACGGGCTGATCCGTCGTCCAGAGGAGTCCTAACGAGTGTGTTTGTGTGTGTCACTGAGTGTGATCAGGTGTTACAATAACCCTCTACACCTACAGTGAGTAGGCAGAAGAGGTCACACTACGAAATAAAGATACGTCAATGTACAGAAAATGATATGCCATACGACAGCAATGCTGATAGTAAATGACTTTTTCGTTTATTTCATGACGGACTTCAAAGAGAATAGATTATAATGAGGAATTGGAAAAGACTTGAAGGTAAACTGTTATGGCCTACTTTAAATAGTAAACAGTTCTCCCTACAACAGATTATGAAGGCCCAGAGGAGAGTAGAGGTGTAGCTCTACTCTTTCTTTAACCTCGGCGCTACATGAAGGTGGGTGTTCAACGCCACGCCCCGGCCGCTTTACCCCCGGGAATGACCCGGTACCCATTGTACAGGAGGCTGGGTAGGCCGCAGGTGCGGTCTGGACGGGTGCGGAAAATCTCGCCTCCACCGGTATTCGATCCCCGGACCGTCCAGCTCGTAGCGAGTCGCTACACCGACTGAGCTATACTTTAAAAAGTACCATAGAAATTTCTTGTATTGACTGCCAAACAGGTAGAAGCACTTCAGTTCAAACAGCCGGTCAACGGGCCAAAATTCGAAGGTGTGACCTCTAAAATATGAAGCGGAAGCTAACCACACGGCCGCGGAAGTTGGCTCATACCGTAGCGCACCGCACGGCCTCATCATGAATTATGCATTTCTGTAAAGATGTCGCTAGTTCATACAGCCTGAGAAGCAAAATTAAATCGATACGGTGAAGTGATACCATTGTACGTGCATGTGACGTAGTTGTTCAAATGTGCATTAATTTCCTGTTAACCATTATAAACACAAGGGTGGAGGAAAAAGGGTGTTTTAAAAGAATGTTAAAAAGGAACGTTGGACATTGCGTGACAGACGAACAGATAAACAGATAACCATGAACACACGCACGGCGTGTCCAGACATTAGTTACGGTGTCACGCTACTTTATGCGAGTCAGCGTTGGAGAGGGATCAGGGGTCATTAGTTACTTCTCTGTCTCGAAATGAAACACCGCTTGAATTCAGAAAAATCAAATATAATGGAATATTGCAAAGCACAAGGAAAGTGAGTGCCGTCGTGTTGAAGTTTGACGTGTATATTAGGAACGTACATGCTCGGGGCTAGAAGTGGTTGGGTGGTCAGTAACCCGCCCCGGCCATTTCCCCCCCCCCCAGGAAAGACACGGTACCCACTTGTAGCCGAACATTATTGAAACATCATTAAATGCTAGTATTGTTGGAGCAGTTCGGCTCTCCCCTTCCACTCGTCTAAATATAGCAGCAACGACAAGGGACCAGGTGTCCCGAGTCAGTTGGCGGGAGTAAAAGGAAAAGAGTAGACGGATGGTTTTGTGCTAACGTTGTATTGTAATAAATAAACAAAGTTAACCTTTTTGAAGAGAACAGTCTCTTAATTTGATGTATATCAAATTAATAAAAATAGTAACCAGCAAAGTTCGGTTATACACTGTACAGGAGGCTGGGTTCGCTTCTGGGCCGGCCTGGACTGGTACAGAAAATACCGCCCCCACCGGATTTCGATCCCCGGACTGTACATCTCTGAGATTCGCTACAGCGACTGAGATAATCCGGCCGTCATATAAAAAAGGGGAACTGACGAACTGACACAATAAATTACCCGAGTTGCATAATACAGTTACCTGGAGTGCAGCATTACCAGAGTTGCACAATACAGTTACCAGGAGTGCAGCATTACCAGATTTGCACAATAGTTACCTGCAGTTCAGCATTACCAGATTTGCACAATACAGTTACCAGGAGTGCAGCATTACCAGATTTGCACAATAGTTACCTGCAGTTCAGCATTACCAGATTTGCACAATACAGTTACCAGGAGTGCAGCATTACCAGAGTTGCACAATAGTTACCTGGAGTGCAGCATTACCCGAGTTGCACAATGCAATTACCTGGAGTGCAGCATTACCCGAGTTGCACAATGCAATTACCTGGAGTGCAGCATTTCATCTCAACACGAAAATCAGCCAAAGCGATTTTGGTAGCGCTAACACACGAGACTGGGATCTGGGAGATACCTGGCTCCGGTCTGGCCAAGGCATTCCGCTTTACCGACTGACACTGTTCGTGATTCACCTCAGTCCTTCCAGACACTCAATTACGTCACGAAGCTTCCATTAAAGTTTTTCCCGATTCGTTACAGTCAATAATCTGACATTCGAAGCTGTTCAGATATCGACACTGACAATGTACTGGAACAAAGCACACAATGTACTGGAACAAAACACACTATGTACTGGAACAAAACACACAATGTACTGGAACAAAACACACAATGTACTGGAACAAAACACACTATGTACTGGAACAAAACACACTATGTACTGGAACAAAACACACAATGTACTGGAACAAAACACACAATGTACTGGAACAAAACACACTATGTACTGGAACAAAACACACAATGTACTGGAACAAAACACACAATGTACTGGAACAAAACACACTATGTACTGGAACAAAACACACAATGTACTGGAACAAAACACACAATGTACTGGAACAAAACACAATGTACTGGAACAAAACACACAATGTAGTGGAACAAAACACACAAACAATGAAAAATACAGAAACCGAGCAATACAACTAACTCCATGGATCAGAGTCCTTCTTGTGAAGCTAGTCGTTCCTCAGCTACTCAAGCAACTCTCCGCATTTTACGGAACCGGAAGGTCCATTAACACGTTCACAAAAGCTAGCCGCTTGTTCCCCATTATTCGGGTGATCAAATAAAGAAGAATGAGATGGGCGGAGCATGTGGCACGTATGGGTGCATACAGGGTCTTGGTGGGGAGACCTGAGAGAAAGGAACCACTTGGAAGATCTAGGCATAGATAGGAAGATAATGTTAAAATGAATCTTCAAGAAGTGGGATGTGTTGTCAAACTGGATTGATCTGGCTCAGGATAGGGACAGGTGGCGGGCTGTTGTGAATGCGGTAATGAAACTTCGGGTTACATAGAATGCGGTGAATTTCTTGACTACCAAATGACTTGTTACCTTCTCAAACAGGACTCTGCTCCTTGGAGATATTTAGTTAGTTAGTTAGTTAGTTAGTTAGATAGACACTATAAATCCATTACGGATGAACAATTAAAATATTAACTGCCCGTCAATGTGAACCCACATTTACAAAATTTGGACCCGGAAAGTGCCCATTACTCTTCCAGTTCTATTTTCGCCACACACCACAATGTCTACCCTCAAATTCCAGATGACATGACACTTCACGCTCTGTGGTGGTGATAATTGGACCTAATTGAATGTGTTGATCGAATGGTATGAGGTACTAATGATTGTACATACATCAAGAATTCATTCGGTTCAATGGAACCCACACCTCTTGCCAATTACACGTGACTGTACAATTATGTGCGCTAGTTTCTTCACATTCTTTGAGTAACAAAACACACAGTGCCATCAATTAACCCATTCGCTTGCACTCAGGCCTATAACTATATGAAGCAATCAGCTCCGAGCCAGAACAGACAAAGCTTACTTTACTCATAACTAGACCTCTAGTTCCACATTTTTTCCCAGGACATAAATTTCAGGAAGAAACTAGTAAAGAGCTACATTTGGAGCATAGCTTTCTATGGTGCTGAAACGTGGACACTTCGGAAAATAGATCAGAAGTGTCTGGAAAAATTTGAAATGTGGTGCTGGAGAAGAATGGAGAAGATCAGTTGGACCGATCGTGTGAGAAATGAAGAAGTATTACACAGAGTCAAGGAGGAGAGAAATATCGTACATACAATAAAAATAAGAAAGGCTAACTGGATTGGCCACATCTTGCGTAGAAACTGCCTTCTGAAACATGTGATTGAAGGAAAGTTAGAAGGAAGGATAGAAATGACGGGACGACGAGGGAGAAGACGTAAGCAGCTACTGGATGACCTTAAGGAAAAGAAAAGATACTGGAAATTGAAAGAGGAAGCACTAGATCGCACCCTGTGGAGAACTCGCTTTGGAAGAGGCTACGGACCTGTCGTAAGACAGACTACAGAATGAATTATTGTACTTCACTTTTGTGAAACATGTTTATCTGAGCTGGAGATTACGTACAAGTTCAATGTCTTTGACATAATCATAACGATTCGGAGAGTTGTCAAGTTTGTAAGTGTTGAATGACGCACAGTATGTTGAGCTGAAAGTAAGAAGTTGCAGCTCGCAGCGTAAACATCTTGGTGTGACAAGGTCAATGAACCTCAGTGTAAAGTTGCCAAAAATCGGATTAAAAAAAACAGTGATAATCAAAATGTAGATAAGTGGATAATAAAGCAGAATAAATCTTAATACAAGCACAAAATATCGTAGACTTGAGACCTGGCAGCAAAGAGGAACCACAATATCCACCGCTCAACATGCAGCTTGTATCCGGTCAGACGTCAAATAACAGAAAATACAGGGCATACACAAAAGAATGGTGCGGTATCAAAAGTGAATAAAAAATGTATTTCTCACCTTACACGGGCACAACATACACCGTCAGCGGCGGCAACTGTCCAAGTTTCTCATTTGGTAATTACAATCCTTCAATGTGTGCACCCTGGGTCACACGACACACATCCACACGGTAATCAAACTCATCCCAGACCCGGCGTAGCATGTCCGCTGTAATGGCCTGCAGTGCATGCGTTATCCGATCACGAATTTCATGAGCATGAAAGCATGAGAAGCGAACTGCTGGTAGCGCATGAGAAACTTGGACAGTTGCCGCCGCTGAAGGTGTATGTTGTGCCCGTGTAATGTGAGACATAAATTTTTTATTCACTTTTGAAACCGCACCATTCTTTTGTGTATGCCCTGTATAAAGCGGCTAGCCAGTTGCTCGGTTTAATACGTGGCTTTAAAAACGAAAATATTTTAATTTGATTTTAACATGTTTCAATTAGGAACTACGATCCTAAAATATTCGCTCTGTTTGTACCTACTCGACACACCATCGAGAATTTCAAGTTGATTGTAACACATACTATACATCGTTTGTGAAATCTCGCATAGTTAAGTTTATTTATACCAACTACTACACACCAATTACATATATTCATTCTATATACTCCTACATGTTTCGGCTGACATTCTTAGCCATCATCAGGAAGTAATTCTCTGTAGTCTGACGCAGTATGCAGCGTGTCACTGAATGTTAAAATTTATATATATACTACAGCCGTAGTTATAAAATGCAATAAAGAGACAATAAAGCCCGTTGTGTTCATTTCATTCATTCTTTAGTCTGTCTTACGACAGGTCCGTAGCCTCTTCCAAAGCAAGTTCTCCACAGGGTGCGATCTAGTGCTTCCTCTTTCAATTTCCAGTATCTTTTCTTTTCCTTAATGTCATCCAGTAGCTACTTACGTCTTCTCCCTCGTCGTCCCGTAATTTCTATCTTTCCTTATAACTTTCCTTCAATCACCTGTTTCAGAAGGCAGTTTCTACGCAAGATGTGACCAATCCAGTTAGCTTTTCTTCTCTTTATTGTATGTAGGCTATTATTGTGTGTTGGTACATAAAATATTTAGATACAAAACATGTATGTAAATATCTGTTTCCAAACATGCGTCTCATATAAATTCCAGTTTTGTGGGGTGGAGACACCTGGATGTGGTGACTGAAGTTACTCATTACATATCTCTGTCCTGTGTGCCTATACAGTCCATAGAGGCTACAGAGAATTATTCCCTGATGATGGCTGAGAATGTCAGACGAAACATGTAGGAGTATATAGAATGAATATATGCAATTGGCGTGCAGTAGTTGTATGTATAATATTAATATATAATATATAATATAATATATATAATGTAATAATAATAATAATATAATAATATAATATATAATATAATAATAATATATAATATAATATATAATATAATAATATAATATAATAATAATATAACATAATATATAATATAATAATAATATTATATATATATAATATAATATAATATAACAATATAATGTATAATATTAAGTATTTCGCACAGTTATTTACGTTTTTACGTTGTTTTTAAGACTTCCGTGTTGAAACACATGAGGATGATCAGCTTCTGATCGAAACATGTAGTGTTTAAAAGAATCATAAACCGCTGTGCCTGACGGAAATACTCTCGTTTATGTGATTATATGTGCACGATGGAATGGCTAAGTCAAAACTGTTTGAAGGTTGCCGTCTGTCAGAATGTGACACTGTGTAGTCTCAAACGAGTGTACCGACGTTTCGGATGATCCTGTTGCCTCTACCATCAGGGTAGAATTGACTGTGTGTATTGACAGCTACCGGTCTCTGCCACCGTTGCCACACAACAGAAAACTCAAGTTTAAAACACCAAGACACACAACCTGTCACGAGGGCCAGACGACATGGAAGGCACATGAATTGTGCTTCGTCCTAGATGTGAAGCCGTGCAGACTGAGCCTGTCGACGTTTCAGAAGGACATATAAGGCCACCCGAGAAAAGTCACATGTAAAATGATAGGAACATGTTTAAATTCTTGAAACTGGACCTGGTCAAACATTTAGCAGCTAAAATGATCTACAACTTAATATGAAGGTTGTCTTAGATATAGAGGCATATGTTTTGGTACGAATGTTTCAGACGCATCAGCCGCTTCCATCTTCGAGGTAGAATAATGTGGCAGGTGCCTACTGAACTTCGGTATCTACTTACTAAACTACACGTCTTCAGACGCCAGGATACAGCAATCCTGACAATCACATCCTTGAGAAACTCAGGTCTGTCATACCTACAGTTTATATTCCACAATTAAATCCTCCAAGTGACCCTTTCACTTGTGGTGAATATTTTGTATTTTTCTCATTTCCTCCATGCGTCTTATGTGCTTTTACAAACCTGATAATCCAGTCTAGTTAGAGCTGAGACTAGAGCCACTTTTACACGAAAGGTACATCAATTTAACGAGGGGGGAACTTTTAACACAGGGACGCTGCTAATTGCAGTAATTATTTGAGTATTTTAAATTAAGCGCAGTCAGTAAATTTTGATTGGTGTTTCATAAATATTTGCTTGATTTTTGTCCGTTTTAATATCACTGTACTTCCGGTAATTTATATGACAAACATTGTGTGTTTGAGTCGTGACCCGATCACAGACACGTTTACATTCACGCCGACAAGCGCCCTCTGCGCTTCGACAATTACAATCGCTAACGAAGTGTGAATATTTTTGTGACCTCTACACACTCTGTATGACATACCAATTGCACCATACTTCTCGTGCTTTATCCATACACGGCCTCTCAGCGGAAATGTAAAATTTAATTTAACGTGGAATATAGTCTTCTGAAATGCAAAGCGATACAGACTGTTAAAAAACCTCTGTCACTCCGCAGACACCTGCTGTTCGCATTCCAACTAATCTCCATAGTCCTTAACGTGAGAATTTCGAATCTAGCACAATTCAATTAGAGTCAAACCGCCATTTTACAGTCGGGATATCTCAGTGGGTGCAGAAAGGACTTAGGCACATTTGGGGATAATTTTGAAAGACAAACATTAAAATTAGTTATAAATAAGAGTGGGCCGGAATAGCTCAGTCGGTATAGCGACTCGCTACGGGTTGGATGGTCCTGGGATAGAATCCCGGTGAAGGCGAGATTTTCCGCAACAGTCCAGACCGGCCTTGGGGCCCACACAGCCTCCTGTATAATGGCTACCGTGTTTATTTCCCGGGAGTAAAGTTGATAGGGCGTGGAGTTGAACACCCACCCACTCCAGCTGAACAGAACAAAGCCCGGGGCAGAAGAAAAAATCATACACGTTGAATAGGTAAGGACATAGAATGATTTGGTCATGGCCCATATGATCGCACACCTCAGCTTCTAGTTAAATGAGATAATTTGTGAGTTTTCCTTAAGGGTCAGAGTTGAGGTTCGCACAGAAGTGACTACGATGTGACGCCGTGTACTGTCAGGCCACAACATGTCATATCCTTTAAGACAGTACCCTTACAGTTTCCTGCGAGTCAGTCATGGTCTTCCAATACAACCTTTCATTTTATTTCACTTCTTCACCTGATTTTGATTTTTGGGAGGCGTATAGATACTTTTTTTTGTACCTGATATATTCCGATTGTCATGCCGATATTCCAATAATGAACTCCGTGAGTAATTCTGCCTTGTTTGCAATTCTTTGTATACATTCTATTTGAATTGCTAATGTAAAAAATATTCCTACAATGCTATGCAAATATGAGCCACGGTGAATCCGGCTGCAGGAGATAGACTCTGATGTTATAGATTGTTTTATATTGAAAACTTAATTTGAATTGTAAAAAAATTAAAGAAGAAAATAATTTTGTTACTAAAGTCACAGCTACCCTTCCTCATCCACTTTAGTTTTAATACCATTTGCTCATTTTTCATAAAATTCCTTGACTGGTTAACCACTTAAGGCTTTATGTATCAGCAGGTTTAACAGTCAAAAACTATATGTTCAGGGCACACACAATATACAGGGCATACACAAAAGAATGGTGCGGTTTCAAAAGTGAATAAAAAATTTATGTCTCACATTACACGGGCACAACATACACCGTCAGCGGCGGCAACTGTCCAAGTTTCTCATGCGCTACCAGCAGTTCGCTTCTCATGCTTACTGCGTGGCCGCGGGGCCAGTTTAGGGGAAATACGCTGGATCGGACGTGCTGCTGCAAATGGAGACAAGAACCTTCTCCCTTGGCCACCCCGTTCGCCAGATCTTACACCGTGCGATTTCTTTCTTTGGGGGTTCGTTAAAGACAGCGTTTATGTACCACCATTGCCCACGTCCATCCATGAAATTCGTGATCGGATAACGCATGCACTGCAGGCCATTACAGCGGACATGCTACACCGGGTCTGGGATGAGTTTGATTACCGTGTGGATGTGTGTCGTGTGACCCAGGGTGCACACATTGAAGGATTGTAATTACCAAATGAGAAACTTGGACAGTTGCCGCCGTTGACGGTGTATGTTGTGTCCGTGTAAGGTGAGAAATACATTTTTTATTCACTTTTGATACCGCACCATTCTTTTGTGTATGCCCCGTATATACATATTTAAGCTGGGTAGGCCCCAGAATCGCTCTAGGTCCTGTAAAGAAGTAAAAATTCTTTGCTGGCGCCAGGAACCCACAAATTACTCACTACACTGAAGCGATTTGTCGACTCCATTGCCTTACAATTTATAAAGTTGAGGCATTATATCTATAACCTCTCTTTCATTTCCGTCTTATCATACATTTCCTCTGTCAAGACATTACTCTGTCCTGTAGTGAAAATAAATCATTTTAATTAAACCTAAAAGCTGAAGTTCAGTAAAATTCAATGCTCGTTTCTGCGAATTCTTTACTGTGTAACGCAACACTTCACTCTGCCATGTCCCTTTGCATATTGTTTTAGATCTTTCTTTAACGACACTTGTTTATGCAAAAAAAAAACACTGCAGAGTTTACGAATTATAGGGCAATAAAAAGACAAACGTATGTTGTGTTCTCAAACGAGGGCTACGACTGTGCACAAAATGAATATTTCCACGCATTTCGAAACGTGTAAAAAAAAGAGAAAAGAGGCAAGTGAATTTATCCAAACTTGTTTCCAACTACCGTCGTAAATTGCCTTTATAATGGATCCGTTTTGTCGAAAAAGTCTCTTTCTCAGAGAAATAAGAAAGAAAGGCTTTTGTTTTAATGGCTCTGCCTTTGAAACAATATAAAGAAAATGTTTCTGCGAAAATTATATTACTGAACAGGCTGGGGTAGCTGCAAAGGGCTCTATTTCTATTCAAGTGATAACAGTTTCGAAGCTGGTTCTACTTACTGGATGCCTTGGAAATTCTCATGGCTGTCTTCAATGCCTCTACTAGAATTCAGAAGTTAATGCCTTTGAAAATGGAAAAAATGTCACTTTAAAAGCCTTAAGGCTACTTCACACACACACATACACACACACAGAGGACTGAACTGTGTGTTGTGTCGCACAGTGGCCTTCGGGAAATTCCGCGTTGAAGCCGGAAAAGGCCGAACTTTCTGGGCACGCTCTTACGGTCTACAGAACGCCCATAGGGAGTCAAAAGAGTGCCTAATTCAATTCACATTCTGGACTGGTACTGTACCGTGCTGTGGCCCTGAAAACTCACTTTCAAAGCGGTAACATTACAGTACTGTACGTGTGAATTAAGACACGGCCACACAATGAAATTAAGATGTAAAAGAAACAGTCCTGCAGTGTGTGATCTCCTGTAACTTTTAGAAGTGCGAACAATTTTCTTATATAATAGACGCAGTGAACAGTGCTTTTAACAAGCTATTTTTAACAAACCATTAATTTAACTGTGATTTATGACTCGTGTTTTTTAACTTATAACAAGTGTTTTATGCTCTGGATAGTGCATGGTTTGAAAGTGTCAGCAACAGATACAGCATTTGTAAAGCACCTTTTATAAGAGAAAATAACCCCTGATGATGGCTCTTGAAGAGCTGAAACGCGTAGGGTGAAATCATGATATAAGGAGCTAATCTGCACCTTATAAGTTGTGCATTTTGTTGGTGTTTATCTTAAATAAAAAAAGTCCTGATTTTTATAAACACGACACCGTCTGAACAGTCACACTCCAGTCCTGCATGTGCGAATAATTCTACAGAGTGCAGAAGAGGAAGGCGCTTTGGTCTTTCTCAACTCTGCTTACCACCTGTCAGACCACATTCAGTGCCATCACCCCAAAATCCACATCCTACATTTTCACCCCATAAATATCCCAAATCTCATTTAAACTCCTGATTAACGTAGCTTTCCAACAACTGTTTGGAGAACTCTGGTTCGAGCCCCGGGATCTGATGTATATCCGCCTTTCATTAACCACTATCACCGTCGTCACAGTAAGCTCAAAGCACCTGCTGTGACGTTGTACAAATATTCACAACTCGTCCCAACATCACTGTAATCAATGGCTATAAAGACCACGCCTAATTTTGCTGCCCCATTTGGCTCCATTCCGAAGGGATGATTGTGCCAATTACACTTGCGGCATTCAATATTACCTCCGGCATAAAACATATATAATTTACGAGAACACTGAAGTTACTCGTTTGGTCGCGGACAGGACAACCACAAAATCGCCTAATAAAACTCATATTTATAGTTTAGATTTTTTATTTATTGCTTCTATTCTCTTTTTTTTTTTACGCATCTTCTCGGAATAATTGCGAAAAGCGACTGCTTGTTTCGTCGTATCCGTCTGTATGTCTGTCCGAATATATCAGAGCTACTCTCACCTTATGGAATTCTGTGAAATTTTATGTTTTGACGTCTTTCATATAATCTCTCGATACTTTCACACTTTGGTTAAAAATCTCACTAACGTAAACGCACTTTACACGCAGACATGCGTACGAGTACACACACAGGAACCTTCTCGCAATCACTGATCTTCATAACTGAGACACGTTGTGTTTTCTGTGACGTACGCATTAGAGGTAACGAGAGACAGTCGTGATCGATTCAAAATTTGTCGCTAAGAGAGCGGAAGGGTGTGGTGGTGGTGGTGGTGGGGGGGGGGGGGGAGAATCCCATGCGAAAAAACAAAAGAAATTCACAATCGACTGTAAGCCTGTTTCTGAGATAGAATATTGAAAGTGTGCACTGTGTGTAAACGTGAAAAGACACATTTTAAATACTTGAAATAAACAAATTTATTTTTTAAGTTTAAAATCTGGGGGCAATAACGGAACTAAAGTGTCAACACTGCTATGTCCTGCCTATGTTTCCTAACTTATTTTTAAAAGGCTTCTTTGTTTCGTTCGCTTGAATCGCATAATAACTTTACGTTCGTGATTCCTTCTTCAGAAACGAAGAACTAGTAGTTAAGAAACTTCCTATTTCTAACGTAACCTGAAAGTTCATTGCCGTGTTCACAACAGCAAGCTACTGCCAGACACTCATATTCAGTGTCAAATAAATCTTGTCCACGCTGTCACATTTAAGATGCTTTTTAATATTATCCTGCCATATTTGCCTAGGTATAAGCTGAAATCTGTGGTCTTCTGGGTAATTACACGGCGTCGTGTGGTAATTATTTACCGACGTTTCGGGACAACGTATCGGTCCCATCTTCACGGGTCAAGATTCCGTGAAGATGGGACCGATACATTGTCCCGAAACGTCGGTAAATAATTACCACACGACGCCGTGTAATTACCCAGAAGACCACAGATTTCATCAACATCGCGGCGGAAGCCTGAAATCTAGGTATAAGCTGTTTCATAATAACATGATTACAATAATAAACAAGTAAATTAAATTAAAAAGCTTTTATGTAAGAAACAATAAACAAAATTATAAATTTCATTTTTTAATCTTCGTGGGAAATTAATTACATGCGGGTCTGCAAGGGGCACATTTTTGGAAATTGAATTCTACGAAAGAAGACGCCAAGAAAAATACAGTGGCATGTTTGGGACGCGATAAAATTGTGCGATGTGCAAGGAAATGCACTCAGCTCAGCCCATGAATTGCATCTTACAGGGGAGATGTGAGTTGCTTCTGGTTCAAATAGCAGTCAGCCATGTTCCCCGGAAGAGTTCAGCTTCGAATCCATTATACAGAGGCTTTTCAATAAGCAAAGTTTCTTAGGTAATAAAAATTATTAGTGAGACTTTTTAACGTTAAATGTAGGTCATTCATACCACTGGAGTACCATTATTTTTCAACTTAATCCCCCATTACATGGATAAACTTGTCACATCTAAAACAGAGTTTAAAATTTCCGTCGCGGTAGAATTAGGACTTAAAATTACAACACAATAATTCCAAAAATATCGGTCTCATGTTTTGATTGGTTTCGTGAGGAAATCTTCCTTTGTAAGGTTCTTCACCTGGGAGCTAAGTGATAAAAGAGAATTGTTCTCTCTTTTCGGTTGAAAAATGTACAGAGAAGAAAGAGACAAATGACAGATAAAACAATTATAAAGAGGAACTGCTGAAAGCAAAGTTTCTCGAGGTAGCAAACGTTGTAATTGATTTTCTGTTGAAGGTCATTATCCACATTCTCAACTGAACACATGTCAAAATAAAAGAAAATTCCTTCTAAATAAATATTAAATACAGGGTCTGGGAGGTGGGTGGTATTTCATGCCTTGTGAGATGCTAAATAAAATATATGAATACATTCCTTGATACAAACAAGAGTCTGTCGAGTATGTCATTACATTAAAATTAAAATACAAAGTTGAAATAAATTTATATATCTTTTATCTTGCATTCGAAGAATTTCTGGAACGAAACTGCATAAGATTTTTGGAAGTTCTAGTTGTGCATTATTTCTTCCTGGTCTTTTAAAAGAAGCTACGGTCTTTTAGTCCGTCAACGTATCTACCTTCTGTACAAAATTCCTCATTGTTGTGGATAACGAACGAGTATAAACATGAAAACGCCACACACAAGGTCATTTAAAGCGGCAAAAAGAAAGTCATTGTTACCAAAACGCCACACACAAGGTCATTTAAAACGGCAAAAAGAAAGTCATTGTTACCAAAACGCCACACACAAGGTCATTTAAAACGGCAAAAAGAAAGTCATTGTTACCAAAACGCCACACACGGTCATTTAAAACGGCAAAAAGAAAGTCATTGTTACCAAAACGCCACACACAAGGTCATTTAAAACGGCAAAAAGAAAGTCATTGTTACCAAAACGCCACACACGGTCATTTAAAGCGGCAAAAAGAAAGTCATTGTTACCAAAACGCCACACACAAGGTCATTTAAAACGGCAAAAAGAAAGTCATTGTTACCAAAACGCCACACACAAGGTCATTTAAAACGGCAAAAAGAAAGTCATTGTTACCAAAACGCCACACACAAGGTCATTTAAAACGGCAAAAAGAAAGTCATTGTTACCAAAACACCACACACAAGGTCATTTAAAACGGCAAAAGAAAGTCATTGTTGACAAAACGCCACACACGGTCATTTAAAAAGGCAAAAGAAATTCATTGTTACCAAAACGTCACACACACGGTCATTTAAAACGGCAAAAGAAAGTCATTGTTACCAAAAACCACACACACAGGTCATTTAAAACGGCAAAATAAAGTCATTGTTACCAAAACGTCACACACAAGGTCATTTAAAACGGCAAAATAAAGTCATTGTTACCAAAACACCACACACAAGGTCATTTAAAACGGCAAAAGAAAGTCATTGTTACCAAAACGCCACACACGGTCATTTAAAAAGGCAAAAGAAAGTCATTGTTACCAAAACGTCACACACAAGGTCATTTGAAACGGCAAAATAAAGTCATTGTTACCAAAACGTCACACACAAGGTCATTTAAAAAGGCAAAAGAAAGTCATTGTTACCAAAACGTCACACACAAGGTCATTTAAAACGGCAAAATAAAGTCATTGTTACCAAAACACCACACACAAGGTCATTTAAAACGGCAAAAGAAAGTCATTGTTACCAAAACACCACACACAAGGTCATTTAAAACGGCAAAAGAAAGTCATTGTTGACAAAACGCCACACACGGTCATTTAAAAAGGCAAAAGAAATTCATTGTTACCAAAACGTCACACACACGGTCATTTAAAACGGCAAAAGAAAGTCATTGTTACCAAAACACCACACACAAGGTCATTTAAAACGGCAAAATAAAGTCATTGTTACCAAAACGTCACACACAAGGTCATTTAAAACGGCAAAATAAAGTCATTGTTACCAAAACACCACACACAATGTCATTTAAAACGGCAAAAGAAAGGCATTGTTACCAAAACGCCACACACGGTCATTTAAAAAGGCAAAAGAAAGTCATTGTTACCAAAACGTCACACACAAGGTCATTTGAAACGGCAAAATAAAGTCATTGTTACCAAAACGTCACACACAAGGTCATTTAAAACGGCAAAAGAAAGTCATTGTTACCAAAACGCCACACACGGTCATTTAAAAAGGCAAAAGAAAGTCATTGTTACCAAAACGTCACACACAAGGTCATTTAAAACGGCAAAAGAAAGTCATTGTTACCAAAACGTCACACACAAGGTCATTTAAAACGGCAAAAGAAAGTCATTGTTACCAAAACGTCACACACAAGGTCATTTGAAACGGCAAAATAAAGTCATTGTTACCAAAACGTCACACACAAGGTCATTTAAAACGGCAAAAGAAAGTCATTGTTACCAAAACGCCACACACGGTCATTTAAAAAGGCAAAGGAAAGTCATTGTTACCAAAACACCACACACAAGGTCATTTAAACGGCAAAAGAAAGTCATTGTTACCAAAACACCACACACAAGGTCATTTAAAACGGCAAAAGAAAGTCATTGTTACCAAAACGTGAAGAACATCAATATGTCTTTCTAAATGGTCGGAAGGTAGCTTGCCAACTGATATCCTTGTCACACACACCGACCGAAGTGGTGTCTGAGTGTCTTTCTGTACCTTGGACGGAAGTAACGTCCAATATTAGTCTATTTCACATACATGTGCATCTAGTTTTTTCGAGACAACAATTTATTTACCACAACTTCCTACTACAGGCCTCTCCATATCCCCACCAAAACTTCCATCACTTCAGATGATTAAATTAATTATATAGCTAGAAAAGGAAGCAATTACTTTAAAATGTTACACCTTTTTACCTTGATATCGTACAAATTAAGGGCAAAGACAGAAGCCAAAATCATTGAATTATCAAGCAGATCGAATTAAAAGATTTTATCGCCAAATGCATTTCTATATGATTGATCAGTACTGGAAACATAACAGGAAGTTGCGACGTCATTCAGTTTATGGAATTTGGCGGGTCAGCAACAAAAAGGTGTATAAATGTACCAATAGGCTTTCTTCATGTGTCTTCTGTCCAAACGCAAAATTTCGAGAACGGCTTAACGAATATATACGAAATTTGGTATTGGAAATTTTCATTAGTAAGTTATATGTCGACAAACTACAATTTCGAATACCAGCATATGTACACACATCAAAAGAAAGTAAATCAGTAGAATTGGTTTTAACTGTGATTACGTCCTAGTTTCAAAAACCTGCTAACATACATACTGCCGTTCCTTATAGTACTGTACGATCTACGGTTCCTCTGTACATCAAATCGAAACAAACGCTGTAGACTTAGCTACGTGAAGACTGTCACTGAATACATCATATTTCATGCTGATTCACGCA
Organism: Reticulitermes speratus; assembly: GCA_021186555.1. Taxonomy (NCBI): domain Eukaryota; kingdom Metazoa; phylum Arthropoda; class Insecta; order Blattodea; family Rhinotermitidae; genus Reticulitermes; species Reticulitermes speratus. Next base: position 52,849,770 of record JAJKFL010000005.1, read on the forward strand.
GGGGCGTGTTGGAATGTCTGGAGACAGATTTCAGTCAAAAACTAACCACTGCTAACTGGTAATTCATTAATTGTCTCGAGAAAATGTACTATTGGCAACGTACCGAGTTTCTGATCTGATATAAAACTAATTCATTATGTACAAATGAGTTTATTACGCAGTAGATCTAGAATTTATAGACAATGAGAGAGAAGCTGATATAAAAGACAGTTACTTTACATGTATTTATCAATTACATCCCTTTGTGATATATGAACAATGAAACGGGAAGTACAAACTGCCAACCACAAATAAATTTATATCAGTTTTATTTCTTGGTACATGTTTCGGCTTTAGTGAAAAGGCAATTAACAGTCACAAAGAAAGTTAACTAAATACAAACCATTAAAATTATATATTTTTTCAAGTAGGTAAGATCTGAGATTTACAAAAATTGGAGCTGTATAAGGCGAAAATAGATAAGAAGTCAAGATTGAATATCAAAATATGGATTGCACCCTACAAAGATTATTTTAATATTGAAGAGCTTTCATGTAACAACTGAAGTACTGGAAACCAATTTTAATATACAGTATTAATATACATTTACGGCTTTTTTTCTAGTTTCAGCTTATACAACTTAAATTTTATAAAGTTGAAATCTCAGCTATCTTAAAAATATATCTTTTTAAGGAGTTGCATTTAATTATCGTTCTTTGTGTAGTTTTCATTGCTAGACGATGGATTTTCACTAAAGCCGAAACATGTAGCAAGAAATAAAACTGATACAATTTGAATTGTGTTTGATGATTTGCACTTCACTCTATTACTACCTCACATGTCGCTCCTACGAGTATCAAACGTGGACTCTCACAACAAAGGACATTTGAGGTTTTCACTGCACTGAACATGAAGATTACGGAGGGGGGGGGGGTGTACTGTACCGAGTTACACTATTTCATGTTATCAGAACATCTTAACTTCATGTGCTTTAGGGTGCCGGAGAACTAAGCTGTGAGGAATTTATTTGCCAGAAGAAGGAGAATGTAGCAACAGGACGCAGTGAACTGCCAAATTATGGACTTCATAACGAGTAAGGATTACCGAATTTTATTAGGATAATTAAATTGGGTAGGGCACAGGGAACACAAAATACGAAATAAGATGTATATACTAAATTTTAGTTTGTAAACACGCAGGGAAGAAGCGAGCGACGAACAGAGAGTCGTAGGCTGAAGGATTCAGTTTACCGGAACTTAAAACTTCGGGCTTAAAAAAAAAACAGTAATTTACTGTCTAATTTACGGAAGATAAGATTTTAACAAGCCGATCCCAGTGGCCGTGCGGTCTAAGGCGTGGGTCTGCGACCGCTCGCTTACTGGGATTGTGGGTTCGAATCCCGCCTAGGGCATGGATGTCTGTCTGTTGTGAGTGTTGTGTGTTGTCAGGTAGAGGTCTCTGCGACGGGCTGATCACTTGTCCAGATGAGTCCTACCGAGCGTGGTGTGTCTGTGTGTGATCGTGAAGCCTCGAAAAATGAAGGCGGCCTAGGCCCCTAAGGGGCTGTCGAGCCAGAACAAAAAAAATAGGAAAAGATTTTAACAAATATCCTGTACGATGCAAGTAGGTCACTGCTGGAGTAACAGTCACAGTTACCCTTTTCGGGGGGAGTGCGGGTTGACGCCACTGTCGGTTTAGAAGCGGTTACAAGGTGAAGAATTACCGTTACGTCCGGCAACCAGAATCACAATATTCAGCCCGTAGCGAGTTGTTTGCTCAGATACCCGCACACGTTACACTGTAACAACTTCAAATGAATAGGTACAAAAAAACGGTTTAAATACAATGCCGATAGGCACGTATTTCTAATGACTCTGACAAACGTGCTGACATTAAACTGTAATAAAATACGATCATTAGGCTTTCTAAGCGCTTCACAATTTGTCAGAGTTCAAACACAACACAAAAGATGCATAATCCAGGGCAGTGGTTTTCAGACCCGTCGTTCGCTGTCCAGACCCGCACAACGTTCGTACAAGTAACGATGCGGGCGTGGTGCAACTTCGGACTGCCTCATTCAGTACGATTCAACTAATGACGTGTACAGTCCATGGCAAAACAACAGAAGGCATCGTTCCGATACGCAAGGATCTCTTGCGGGAAAGTCACGGAATAAAGAGAAGCATGTTGGCCTTGATTTCGGGCTGTTACTTTAAACAAACCAGAAAATAAATTGTTATGTTTGAAGTACTAATGGTGACGACTGTGTCCGTGAAAGTGACACCGTGCAGCGTGGTACCTAAATACCGACGTTTCAGACAAACCTGCGTCCTCCAAGTTCAGGATGTTACTCTAGCCTGACAATTGAAGCAAGGTTCCTCATAAACGTCGGTACTTATCAGCCTACACGGCGTCACATTCCAAAAGACGGTAATCTTATGAACGCAATTTCATCAAGTTGGGAAGTTAAATTTCATAATTTGTATCGAAAATAATAAGTAGATATTCACATAACTATTATTGTACATGAGAATGTCGATGATCATACGGGGTCAAATTAGTTAACAACAATTTTAATATTATCCCCACATCTAAGGCTAGATATTTGGACTGAGTGTCAACATTTAACTACCTGAAATAGCTTACCAGATCACAAACATGGTAAACTCTTTATCAATGGATCATGCAAAAAGAAAGCTGATGGCCTGATTAAATTGAGCAGGAATCAACTTAGATCAGTAGTAGCATTCCTCACAGGACACGCACCTGTGAGGAAGCACTTAAACATTATGGGCATCTTCGAAGGAGATCCGACCTGCAGATTTTGTGGGTCGGAGACTGAAACTGTGCACCATATTGTTTGTGGTTGCGAGGCACTAGCTCGACAACGTTATAAGCTCTTTGGGAAGATGTTTGCTGAACCAAGAGATATAAGCTTGGCTCCACTAAAAGACCTGTGTCTCTTTATTAGTAGCACAGGGCTAATGAACCAATGCTGAAAGAAAGACTAAGGGTGAGCACAATAAGCCTAAGGCTACGGTGCATCCGGAGCGAATGCCGACGGGCCCATAGAAAGAAGAAGAAAAAGAAGGAAGGCTAGATCTTCCAAATTGTGTCTTTCCTTCAAGTTTTTCCGTCAAACCCCTGCACTAATTTCCCCCATATGGGCCACACGCCCGGCCTACCTAATCCTGCTTGATTCAATCACAATAGTAACTTTTGTTGAGGCGTACAAATGATGAAGTCTAACATGAAATGACAGCTGTCATTATCATCATCTCGATATCGATATAAATTTCACTTACAATAATGCGAGCTCTCGGATGCCAAATTACCGTTGCAGCAATTCGGAACTCGAAGCCTGGGTTTCATTAACCATTACCAGATGACCGGATGTAACACGTCTCATTCTCAGACGGGCTTATTTACCACAAACAGTCTTCGAGGATGAGCATGTACGGTTTACTGAAAAATACTGGCAGTCAGTGGTAAAAAGATTATAATATGGACACGTAGAAATTATTAAAAAAACAGGTACAAACACCTGTCAGAAAGATATGTCTATAAAAACAGAAATAACGAATAATGAAAGAAGGAAGATAAAAAAAACAACAAATGTATAGGAGAAGTAAAGTAGTATGGAAAGAAAATCAATTACTGGCCTACATATTTGTAATAGTTCTGTGTTCGTCTGTAACTTGCGAACTAACTAACTAACTAACTAAACTTTGGTTTATACATGTAAACGTCATTACCACAATAGTGGTACATAAGTGCTGTATATTCCCATGACAACATGTATTTTGATTTAGTGGCTTTTTACGAACGAGACCCCTGAGGATGGACTGAGGTCCGAAACATATGTAGGGGCGTATAATAATATAGACGTATAATAATATAGACGTATAATAATATAGACGTATAATAATATAGACGTATAATAATATAGACGTATAATAATATAGACGTATAATAATATAGACGCTACAATAAAAGTGGTACAATTGTGTATCAGTTGGTTATAAATTTATTAATTTGGTTTATACATCCCGTTGTGAAGCACATAAACTAGAAAATAAAAGAAATTAACGTACTTCATATTGCTTTTGTGATTTGATACACCTGACGGTGGACAAACGGCCGAAACACGTAGCACAGAATATTAAATATCGTATTATATAGTTGTGTTCGATGATGTATTATTTTATTTTCAACTCACTACTAACTGACTGACTAAATATCTCCACCAATAAGAAGCCATGTCAAGTTAACGGTTCCTCAGTTAGTCACTTTATGAAAATCGAAGGTTCAGTGCCTCTTTCACAACAGCCCGCTAGTTGTCTCTATCCTGAGCCAGATCTATTCAGTTTCACAACCTGCAACCGATTTCTTTAAGATCAATTCCAATATTATCCTCCCATCTACTCCTAGGTCTTCCACATATTTTCCTCTGTAATACCGCAAATAATATATATAGGCCTACTATCATCAAACTTCTAACAATACGAGGGGATGGTACGGGTTTTCTGAGCTACGTAAGGACTACAGATCAATGACTGACCAACATGCCTTACTAAGTAAATTGTTAGAGCACAGGTTCAGGAATGCGTTGCTACACACACAGTTGTTGGGAGAGAGCTGTGATGTCCGAGATAAACAGCGATAATTTTGTTAAAAACGAAGCGTTTAGAGAGAAGGCAGACACCGTCTGCCCATATTTGTGCCCTTTCACAACCCCAAGAGGTATGAAAAAAACAAAATTAATCTTCGAAAGTCGGTTCTCAAAGACCCGCTCGGCAGTACGGAAGTTTATAATAGAATCCATTCCAGTATAACGAATTTTACAGAATCAATTCGGCGAATTTTATACGCAGCGTACTATTTCAATTTTGAACACAATATTTAATTTAAGGTTTCAATAAAACCCATTTATAAGCACAGGAAGTACGGATTTCACGTAACGTTTATCTAAAAGTCGAGTTCCTGCCACAAAATAAACCCAGTCTACATTACAAAGACAAACAGATTAATACTTTGTAAGGAAATAATTTCAGTTTATTCTCAAAATCATACGGAACAAGCCAACAGACTGTGTGTGAATGGTTAGCAATTACTGATAAATCGCCCGTGTCTTAAGACAACCGAAGGTTGGCTGAAGTCCTTAAAGTGACCACGGGCCGCGATAGCTCAGTCGGTATAGCGACTCGCTACGAGCTGGACGGTCCGGGGATCGAATCCCGGTGGGGGCGAGATTTTCAAGCATCCGTTCAGACCGGCCCTGGGGCCCACCCAGCCTCCTGTACAATGGGTACCGGGTCATTCCTGGGGGTAAAGCGGCCGGAGCATGTCGTTGACCACCCTCCCCCGTCTAGCGCCGAGGTTAAAGAAAGAGTATAGCTATACTTCTACTCCCCCTCTGGGCCTTCATGGCCTGTTCTAGGGAGACCTTTACCTTTTACCTTAAAGTGACTATCACAGTTTCTATTTTAAACACAATACACACTCTCTTAATTAATGTAAGATAAATTATAATAATGTCTCCATCTATTTCTGGGTTTTCCGAAGGGTCAGTTCCTTTCAGGCCTCCAAACGATAATCTATGAATAAGTTTTAAATAACAGGGAAGGTTCACAGCTACCTAACATGTCAAATACCATAAACGTACTCAAATCCTACGTAAAACGCGTATAAATATTTAAATCATATAAATTAATATGACAAATCTAAACATTGAGGCTTCCACTATGGCTGTTGCTCAGTTGGTCGTCTTGTCCGTTCTTACATCATGAAGATGATAAGGGCCGACGTTGAGATTAAACGTGCTGCGTCCATCTTCAGGGTGGCCGAATTTGATACAGGTGGACTTATGACGGATACTGGAAGGAAAAAAGGTGTCGAATCCTAAAGGCAGACGAAGTACACTCCTCCAAAATGTCGGAAAGGGCTTCTAAAGTACGACTTTTACAAATACGAAGAGCACCTACTTTACGTTACTGAAGATGTCACACGAGGCTTTCGCTGTTCTGGGGTGGTCTTCCAAGGAGTAAGCATTCCAAGAAGAAAAACAAGAAGGGAGAAGAAGATTTCCTCTCCTTGGACTACATGGTCCTTGAAAATGGGACCGAAAGGCTGTCCCGAAACGTCCCTAAACTTCTACTCAACCACGAGTCGTGACATCGCAGCAAAGCGCATGCCTGAACTACACCACGGAGGAAACCTGAAGTCTCGCAAGGTTTCAAATCTGTAAAGCGACGTATTGCAGGCAGATCTGACAGTTTACATAAAATTTTGATTTCAGTCTTCCGCCGCGATGTTGATGATATCTGCGCTCTTCTGGGATATTATACGGCGTCGTGTTGTAATTGTTTACCGACGTTCCGGGACAACGTATCTGTCCCATCTTCAAGGGCCAACATGGGACAGATACGTTGTGCCGAAACGTCAGTAAACAATTACCACACGACACAGCGTAATATCCCAGAACAGCGCAGCTCTCTACACACAATTTGTGTCCTACTTCTTATGATTTAATTTATGTCTGACGCATATTTAAAAGAATCCTTTAGATTTTACTGTGGGTCAACTCAGTAATGTGGTGTCAGAACGTTAACAGACGTATTTGCATCTCTGTCACAACCAAAAATTATATTTAGAAAATATTTACAGATTTTATGCAACCGGTACTAAAGAATATTTGGGTAGAAGATGCTATACTTACAAAGAAGAAAGCAGTTCAGTCATAAAATATAGGACAAAGTTCGGAGTTCAAGGATATAAGCTGGATCAAAGAGGAATATGTGAAAACTCACCAAAGAAAATGCACAACTAACCCTTGAGACTTCAGTTCTGGAAGTGATTGTCTCTCCACCGCCCCCAACCCTCCGCCAGTTTCGCCCCCAAATAGCGTCTTCATTTCCCCTAGGGTGAGAGAAAAGCTGAACACTTCACTTTACGTCCTATTATAAATAAACTAAACGACGCTGTCACTGGTGTTCCGTGAGGGCCACATCAGATTCTGCACCGAGACTTCAATAAAACTGGACTAGTTATATTCTGACACATATCAACAAAAAGGGCTCCATTTGTCTCTTAATTTAGTACTCCAGGCACGGTCTGAAAGCTTTTAAACTAAATAAGCAATCAACTCCATGACACTGGCTCTTTCTTTAAAAGATTTTAGTAATTCAAATGATCAAGAAATTGCTTGGTTTTATGTATCCCGAAGGTTCATTGGTATATTCAAACTCAAAACGGGTTTCAGAATAACCAATCCTTGAAGTAGCCAATCTTTGAAGAACAGGAGGAAGAGAAGAAGAAGAAGCATATTTTGCGAGATTAGAGGTTCTCCCAGCGGTGTTCCTGAGAAGTCAGGTCTTCTTGGTTATGACGCCGTGTAGATGGGTGAGTGGCTTCCGACGTTTACACGCAATATTCTTTTGAAATGTCGGAACCAACTCGGGAATACAAAATTATAGAAGAACTGAATTCACAAGAAGAACATTATTTGAGCATGACTTTTGAAGTACTATTAAGTGTGTTTCAGGGACTGGCGGCAGGAATTCCATTCAAGAACTGCACCTCTGATGCTATGTTGCAAAGTCACGAACACAGGAATATTAAAGGGGCTTTTTTAAAATTATTTATGGAAAGGCGCACTAGCATGCGGAAGCTTCCTACCTAGACTCGGACACCAAATAGCCTAATGTATGTTTGGTTTTACTGAGCCTTTCCATGCACATGTTACAATCGTACATTAAAAATGCTATTAACACATGGCACATCCTATCCAAATGAACCATTAAGAGTCATAATACTATTTGTCCCGCTTAATGTACAAAATTAAAAAAAAAACACCGTTGCAGGATCTTGTGAATATGATAAGGAATTTCAGGGTTCTAAAAATATGACAATAAATTTCAGGTTCCAAAAAAATAATAACGAATTTCAGGGTTCCAAAAATTCGAAATATTCAGGGTTCCTAAAGTATAAGGCTTTCAGGGTTATAAAAACATAATAAATTTCAGGGTTCCAAAAGCACGATAATGAATTACATGGTTCCAAAAACTTCATAATAAATTTCAGGGTTCCAAAAACACGATAATGAATTACATGGTTCCAAAAACTTGATAATAAATTTCAGGGTTCCAAAAACACGATAATGAATTACATGGTTCCAAAAACTTCATAATAAATTTCAGGGTTCCAAAAACACGATAATGAATTACATGGTTCCAAAAACTTCATAATAAATTTCAGGGTTCCAAAAACACGATAATGAATTACATGGTTCCAAAAACACGATAATTAATCTCAGAGTTCCATAAACATGATAATGAATCTCAGGGTCTTAAAAATACAGGGAACTTGAGTAGCTCTTTGTTTATTGGCTCTTAAGAAGAATTACATCAACGCTCTTGGTTCGTATTTCGAAGGTTCGGGTTTCAAATCTTACTTCAAAGGGGCGCTTATCTGAGTTATTTCGTGGTTTTCCTCAGTTATGTCGGTAAGTGCCTGACATATTCACTTCCTTCTACATCTTTCTCAATTCTTTATTCATTCATTCATTCAAACTTCTTCATCTTCTTCTTCTCCTCCTTCTTCTTCTTCTTCTTCTTCTTCTTCCTCCAATGGCACTGCAGCCCTAGGTGGGACTTGACCTCCTCTTCCTCGAGGCTTCATGATCACCCTTATTCATTACTAACAGCATAATTAACCACCACATGTGTGAGTCAATAAAAGTGTCATTAAAAAGTCATACCTAAGAACCATGCAGCACGAATTTATTTAAAAAGCTCTTTTAAATAACCCAAGTGTCAGTCAGCCGATTTAAGTACACTTTGCCAGCGTTGTGCGACATACTTGTTAGAAGTGGATAAAGTGTATACCAGTAATTTCAGGTGAGGGGATTTTTATAAAGCCTTCTCGTAACGGCAAGGCAGAACGACGGGGAAGTTAAAAGGACGTGGGATGTATTCAAGGTGAAGAGGAATTAGTGAAGCGTGGAGTTTTCCACTCTTGCAACAACGAACTTTATTCAAACCTCTCTTCCTTCAGCACAAAAGCGGTTTCCTGGACAGCACTGATAAGGGAAGAACAGTTTATCAAGCTGAAACGTCGGTCTACCGATACGTTCAAAACTTTTCACATTTATTTCATCTTCAAGAAAGTCGCGTTTTAAAAGCGACATGTCCTGATCTAACACCCATTTATTTCAGTACGTTCATAGTTTAAGATAACGCAACAACTTGCCACGTAACTGCGTGTAAAGTAACTTTGTTACATGACGCAAGGTAAGATGCATTTAATGAGTTGAGAAGTGAAACAGAATTACAGCAATTTATTTCAAAACTGTGACAGTATAATTAATCAGTTTAGGATGGGCTAGGGCTCTGACGTCAGTAACCCAAGTTACACGTTGCACCACTAACCCCTCCTATTATTACACTTATTAGACACGATTTCCTTAAATATTGATTTCCTTTCAGATTCTTATTTACTTGAAAATGTTTTAGATCCAAGTAATCGAGAAAAAAGACACTGATTATAGCATTACAGTTTTCAGAACAATAAAATACTTCTTGGTGCATTCGAAAAGAGAAGCAGTTAAACAGTGCCTATTAGTTTTGTTGTGTCCGTCTGTCCTTCCGTTCCCTTTGACAGTTCTCCTGTAATAACAGGACAGAACTGCTGAACAGGTTGTCGCAAATCCTGAAGGCGGTTAGTTTTACTATAGATTGTTGGACTTCCACTGTAGACTGAAGCAGCGTACAGGGTGTTACTTTAATGATGCAACCCTTCTAAAAAGTGAAAAACGTTCCACTTATTTTGTGAGATCTGAGATTCTCAAAGCGGTGTTATGAAGACTGCTGTCCTGTGGTATGTAACACTTCTACAAGGCTACACGGCGTCATGTCCCGTAAGACAATCTTTCCCATAACTTTCTCATACTAGGCTTCGAAGTAGTTATATATCTTCTGTTAGTTGACAGTAAAGGCTAATTACAGAGATTTCAGTCTTCTAGGATTAAACGCTGTCTAAATTGGCAGACACCTACAAAGGTTTCTGAGGAGTTTTCAGGGTAGCTTAATAAGAGCAAGCTGCAATAGAATTATGGTGTAGGCGGCCGTTCGGGTTCGAACCCTGAACATGTTGATTACGGTATGTAACTATTATTTTTCGGCTTACAAATTAGGGTTTGATGAGCAAAACATCCGGCTTTAGAAATTAAGGGTAAAGGTAAAGTTAAAGGTAAAGATTAGGAAGGACAGTGTCGAATTACCGCTTCAAGGGCGGTAGGGACATGTCGCGGTGTTTCTTTGTGAAATCCCGTACTCGACAAGGGGAGGTTAGAAGTACAACCCCCTCCCCCCAAGATATTCGTGTATTACAAGTTTGGGGTCTCCCAACTTAAATTAGAGAGTTCCAGCGAGACGTTGGGTCCAGCCAATTAGGTTCAAACTTTTAAAAAGTTAAATTCAGGCTATTGGGGTCAGTAAAATTCACGTTTTGGCCAATGAGAATATTTTAAAATATGAGGGAGACTTCTTTGGAAGGCAGACAGAGGGCGCGAGCTTGAAAGCAGGGTAACTTCTTTTGATGTGTCCGAGGCAGATAGAAGCGTTACTTGATAGTTCTATTATCTTCCGGAATTCTCGCGATAAATTTCATAACCCTAAATTGATATATTTATGAACAAAACGTATTGTAAACCTTTATATAAATTTCGTTGGTGCACTGGAAGACTTTGAAATTCAATTTAAATAGAATTTGAATATGTAAACTTAAGACTTAAGTGATATCTCTACGATACTGAAGTGATCGTGTTGAAGTGCCGTGCTAAATCACAAATTAATAGCAAAGCTATTAACTTGCAATAAATCATTAGAAAATAGTTATCACATGTTTAATTGGGCGGACTGGTGAAGTGATCACTGGCGCTGTTTTTTCTTCCAATGGCTCGACAGCCCCTTGGGGGCCTAGGCCGCCTAATTTTTTGTGGCTTCACGATCACACACTTTTTAGACACACCACACTCGGTAGGACTTCTCTGGACGAGGGACCAGCTCGTCGTAGAGATCTCTACCTGACAACACACAACATTCACAAGAGACAGACATCCATGCCCCCGGTGGGATTCGAACCCACAATCCTAGTAAGCGAGCGGCCGCAGACCCACGCCTTAGACCGCACGGCCACTGGGATCGGCTGGCGCTGGGTTACCTCCCCGAAATATTCGTATTGATGCTTTCATCTCGACGACCCTGAGCTAGCCCACGCAATGGAACTAAAAGGTAACACTGGTTATAAGGCCAAAGCACGATAGGTCAATATGACACTATACAATGGGGTGTTGCAGTGGACGGAACAGGCGGGAAAAACAAAAGTGGTGACACAGGAAGTTTAAGGGTGCATGGGAGAAGAATGGATTTAGGAGAAATATGGGAAATGTGGAGAAGTTGGAAGGAAATCGGGAAAGCCAGAAGTGCGAAGAGGGAATTGCATCTTAACGGATAGTCCGACGGTGTCCTACAGAAGGTCGTAACACTTAACACTGCCTAACTTCTGCAGCAGCCTTCGCCTGCGTGAGGATGCGGTTTGCGTTTTTGGTGTTGTGGAGTTTGATGCGTTGTTCCCTGTTGCTGCTAAGTTCTTGGTGTTCTGGAGTTTGATGCGTTGTTCCCTGTTGCTGCTACGCATCGCTACTGCAGTTATTACGAAAACTATTTCGTGTAGAATCTTTCCACTAACTACCCGCCTAAACTGGTAACTACTGTGAAAAAATAGCATCTTACCCCAACCGAAAGAAGTAACACTTGCCTACAAAATTACTGGGCAAATAAATTACGCGGGAGTAACTTATGATACCTCATACCCCCTTCGAAGAGAGATTAATGGATTTTGTAAAAAGTGCCCGCTGGAAATATGACGTAACATGGATGAAATAGCTAAGCAAAGGGTGAGAACAGATTTACGATTAAGTGTGCATCACTGCAAAATGAATCTTACAGAAAGTGTGCAGACTGAAGTAAGATATTTTAATACTATAAATAACGCAATATTTGAAATTTCGAGGATTTAAAGATAAATTCACGAATGGTTTAATATTGCCAGTGAAAGAAAATGAAACAACTGTGTCATACACTTCACGGTAACAAAACTGCGACGAGCGTCGGGAAAGATATTGAAGAAAACATAGTTGGCGTCACAATACAAACTGGCGACGACACTTCATCTTCTGATGATTTGAGTGTAGGCAATGGACTCATTCCGAGGATGGAGTTGACTGACGTTATGGAAACGAAATGGTAACAAAGGGGAATTACATGATAAAATCATTAGACATGTTCTCCATTTTCTGCGTCTCAAATTTGAAACAAGCTTCTTAAGGAAAGGAATAAGGTGTCTCCAATAAACTGCAAAGAGTGATTATGTGATACTGAGTATTTAAATTTGTTTGCCTGATAGCAATATACCACCTCAGGTAGAAGATCAAAGAAACAGGTAAAGGTAAAGGTAAAGCAATCCCATTACAGGCCTGGACAGGCCTTTAGAGTTCCAGAAGGTTGAGGCTCCCAGATTTCTACTCGTAGACAATCGGCACATGAAGGTGGTAAGGTTTTCAGCCCTACGCACCGGCCGCCTTTACCCCCAGGAAGTATTCCCAGTACTCATTTCTGTTAGAGGCTGAGTTACCCCAGGGCCATAGTGCGACCGAAAGGATTATGTAAATGAAAAATTCCAATGACGCCACCGGGAATCGAACCTGCGACCTTCCGGTTTATAGCACAGCGCCTCAACCAACTGCGACACCGCGTGCCCCTAAAAGAAAGAGACTTGCTCCAGAACTTATGGTGTGGCTGTACCTAGACCGCCTGCATTACGCTGATAATACGCTGTGACGTGTCTGCCGTAAGAGTAATGGTCCAGTTGTACTGTCGGACAAGCAATAATAAATACTAGGTCATATATTTCGGTTAAAATCGGACAACGTGGGCGGGCATTTTGCTTGCTGACTGACACACGTTTCAGCACGCAACATGCGAAAAATATTTCAAAAGCAACTTCTATAGATATACGAAACACGCATTTTATTCCCGACTTTTCCCGTTGGAAATAAAGAAAGAAAAGTCAGAGCAAGGTTTCTTTATGCCGTGCCTGAATTTCGTAACTCGCTGAGGTTCTGCAAATCTTGTCCAGCTTTTGGCGCAGTTATTTGGCCTAAATAAACTCTATACATTATCGCAATTAACGACTAAGTAACACAGTATTTACACATGACATATAAGCCAACACATTAGCAGAATGTATTTTGAAGAAGCAACGCTGCATACAACACATCATTGTGTTGTTGTAACAAAATTGTCTAATTTAAATGTAACGTCCACCGAGTGCCTAAAAAATGCAGTACAATTATATCTCAATTCAAGACGGTGTACAAAGGACTGCATTAGGTGTAAGACAGTGTGTTCACCTTCGCGTCCCTGACGCTTTAACCCCGAAAAAAAAAACCAATACAAAGCGGATAGGGGTTTGGGAGGACCCCAAAGCCTGTCTTCAAGATGTGGAAGACACAAACTTCTGTCTTTTGCCATGAAAAGAGCCCCAGTTACACGGTCGTTCAACCCGTGGTCTAGACGATAACTTGGGTGCGGTAACCCAACTCCCACTCAAATTATCGCCTAACCATAAAGTTCTGAAGTGAGAAGTGGGAATTAAGATTCACAATAACCTTCACAAATACAAGGTTTTCAACAATTACCATACTCGGAACTTATAGGTAATAATCAAGACGCTGCAAGGTCTTACGTACCAATTTCGCCTTCGCCTATATGCGTCTACGTATTGTAAAAAAATTAAAGCTGCCCCTGTATACGCCATACAGCATA